>ML179836.1:0-47216 GCA_004369135.1 Dendrothele bispora CBS 962.96 | reverse complement strand
ATCGAATACCGCTCATGAGCTGGTCGTAGATACTCATGCTTTGGGTTTTTGACCTCCAAAAATTGTTGATGACTATATCCGACAGGTACGTAGAGCTGTCGTGCGTTCCTCTAATAGTGTACGAGGGGAACGGCTTAGAATCGTCAGAGAGTGAGTGAATCCGAAAGGAAGGATAAATCTTCTCCAGTGGGAGAGAGACCATCAAAAGCTCTGGAGCTCCACTTGAGGATTGGAAGAAGTAATATAGATTCCCGTTGAAGGCGGCGATGACAGGATTGGATTTCGTCGCTTGATGGGTACCGGGAGCACGATGTCAAGCACCTCCCATGTAGAGCAACACCAATATCGTTTCGGCGTTGTGCTCTTTAAAAGAACAAAACGATCTATTGGAACCATCGCAAACAGCTACTCCACCGCCAGTTCTTTCCAAAGACGGCCGCGGGATGCTCGACGGCCCATGGCCAGGGGAACGCTGGATTATATGTCTTTCGGAGGAGAACGTCGGCATTCTTGTTGAATGCACCCCAAAGCAGATTGAGTGTTTCGTTACCCTTGCTATATCACGTACAACCCGGGAATATTCCCTGCCGTATCTCCATCTACAAATGAAGAAGACCACTGGCCAGGGGTTGGGCCGGTTTCAGGGCGAGATCCAGAGGGAGTCCAATGAACCCAAGTGATCTTGCTCTGATCACTTCGACTGGTACAGTATAGTTGACCCGAGTACTCTGCGAAAGATGCACCGGAAAATGAGTACCATGTTGTCTATTCCAGCGATCGGTAGCGTCTTCATAGATATAATGACCGTCTACACATGGGAAAACGAGGTGGAGCTTAGACTCGAGCCAGTCGCTGTCTGCTGCGTCGTTTGATGATGAGTCGATCAAATGTCAGCCCGCGTCTTCGATCGACTGTCATCGAAGTTTCGGGCCGGTAAGCCGGCTGGGTACGAGTCTAGGTGGAGCTGACCATCGACGTCGCAAACGGCAGACGCCTGGTAAGCCATGATAGATGTACCAAAGTTAACGTCTTGGACTACACCCCGGTACTATTGAGGGGTATCAAACATGGTATGTCCGTAGTTAAGCTGACCGGAAGCGTTGTTGACGTAGACGACGCACAGCTGACCGTCATGTTCAGTCGCTGAAGGGACAAACTTGGGATTAACGGGATTAAACGCTGTCAAAGAGAGGAGTGTTGGGGAAGACCGAGCTATTGGTTGAGGAGAGTATGTTAACATCAGGTAACATTGCCAGTGAGTAGATAGTTGACTAACGTACACGTCGCCAGATGAAAATTTGTGTTTAGCAGTTACTTGAGGAGACTGTAAGATGTCGAACTAGCATTTCATTCCGGCCTTTATAGTGAGTAGTTCTAGTAGTGACAGCGCAAAAAAGCTTTCTGTTGTAGGAATCCGGTATCGGTATCCGTATAGGTGGTTTCGAACCGGCATGGAAGTTTCTGACTGCTACAAACTGACTATGAATCTGGAAGGATTCACCCTTGCAGATCCAGATCCAGTTTGGAAAAGAACTGCGAGCTTGGTGCGCAACTTTGAATGTGAATTGAAGCAAAGTTAGGAGGCTGGTAGTGGTGACAGTAGAATTCACTTGTCCTTTGCGGTATTCGTAGTACTATTCAAAAGTATCGCAATCGAGAGACTCCGAGTCTTCTAGTAAGGAGTCTGATGCGGACAAGGCACGGGGAGAAGATCATGATGGTCGGGGAAGAAGGTACGTGATCCATGTAATGTGTAGCGGAGTAGCTGAGAGAGAGGCCGCAGTGACGACGTGAGCTGCTTCGTTTCCGGATTACGAGGCTGACCGTGACTGTGAGGACGAATCCTCCGAAGGGGTTTTCTGGCGTGCATAGCCTTTGTCAGCTAACCCTAACCTATACTCTCTTCACTTCCAACGCTGTCCAGTGACGACCGCAGCGAGGGAGACACTCTCTTTACTTTCCTCAGCTCTATCACCCGCAAAACTCTCAGTATTCGACGAGAAAGCATATACTCCCGACATGTTTTGCCAGAAATGTGTCGTACGCTGCTTCAAGAGCCTCGAAAAAGCTGGTGACCGACTCACCGGTGCTGCTGGTCCTTTCTTCGTAACTTTTGCGGTGGTTTTGATATCTACTGGGACGGTGTGTTTCTGTGAGCTTCATTATCCTTTTTTCCTGATCTTTTGACTGAGGTTTTGTGCTTATAGTTGATGTAATATACCCAACCCTTCCCTTCAAGCTTCTTACCGCACCCATATGTATCCTCATTGCGCTCAACATGTTTACCCATTATTACCTCGTTTGTACGATACCACCTGGCTTTGTCGATGCCGAAGGTCCACAACCGCCCAAAACGTTCCCCAAGCGCCTCCTTTGGGCTTCACCAAAACGGTCGACAGACGACTACGCGTACAGAGCATTGTCGCCCTTAGAAAACGGTTTCAGAGGGGATGAGAGGACGGGGAGGTTAAATGTTACGAGGGCCGAGCTTACCAAGTGTAGGAAGTGTGGACAAATGAGGCCCGAGGTGAGTCGCATTGTCCTGTCGAGCGAAAGAGCTGGCGCCTGATAAAACGGAGAGAGCACATCACTGTAGGATATGTAATCGCTGCGTGATGAAGTATGATCACCATTGTCCTGTGAGTCTTATTTTACGCTTGTTTTCTTGTTCTGAGCTCATGTTTCCTGCAGTGTGAGTCTTGCTGTCTGCTTCGCCCTTTCTGTCCTTACGGATTGTAAGGGATAAACCAATGTGTTGGAGTATACAATGAGCGGCACTTTGTCATGTTTATGTATGTTCCTAAACTCTTCTTCCTCCTCCTCCGCTCGTGAGCCTTAGCCCTTTCTCTGACTTTATTATTACCCACAGGATGTACCTCTGTCTTTCCACCGCACTCTACGTCTTACTAGGCTATCAACAATTCCTCAAAGCCCTCGGGTTATCATTCCAGGTTCGCCCTACTCTTCACGCTACTGACTACAAACATAACTAACCTACCATCTTACCTCGTTGACAGATTTTATGGCCATATCACGTTCCCGTCATCGCTTACCTACTCACATTTATTCTCTCCTGCGTCTTGTGTTTCGCCGTAGGAATCATGTTGATAGTTGCGTTGTGGAGTGTTATGAAAGGTGAAACCTCAGTCGAAGCGCAGGATCATGAGATTTACCGGAAAGTTGCGTTGAGTAGGGGTGAGGTGAGTATTCAAATCCTTTCGCGCGCTCTCTCCCCTTGTTGTCCTTGTTTCATGGTTAGGGAAACTGATTTGGTATAATCAGGCATTTATCAACTCTTACGACTTGGGAAAGATGCAGAATCTAAAGTTGTTTTTTAATATCGGGGAAGGAGGATAGTGAGTACCCCTTTGTCGGGTATCCCGGGTCAATAATCCATACTAATCAACGTTACCTTCTCATCTCCTTCATTTAAATCATCGCCCGTGATGATGTTCCTCTTCATTGATTGTAATTTATCTCACTACGATGAAAGTCCTCTATACACGCTCTTCATACCGTTTCGTATTTTACCATACACTGATGGACGATCATGGGCTCGAAGAGAAGGTTTCGAAAGACATCGCGGAGTCAGAAGAGGGGAAGAGTTGACTGATGATGAGATTGATGAGAATGATTTATAGGAGTTAGAGGGAATGGGGAACACGTTAGGGAGAAGATCTTTACGGGATACCAGTCTCGGAAGTGAGGTGAGCAACGAAGATCCCATTTCATCTCATTTTTAATATTTGCATTGTTGCAAATCATGTATGTGATGATAACTGCCGGGGCCATATGACGCTTCGAGTATTCAACAAGATGCTGGGAAGCTGATTGATCTACGTCCGGCTATAGTATTGGCAGTGTACTCTGTTGTACATTGCGTTGACCTGATTTTGGGTTTTGATCGTTCTATTCTTTCCACGTTTTCTCCAGTGTTAACTACCTGTTCGATCTTTCTTTAGATTCAAGTTGGAAATAAGTATGGGGTGGAGGATTTGGCCGTTGAGCTCGGGCAGGCTTTCGGAACCTATCTATTCTGTTATTATTGAAGATTGTCTTGAAACCATATGGAAAGAACGAGCTCGTCTCGATTTGTTCACCAACGGATGTCATGAGTTTGGTCTTCGCCCACATGATTACACTCTCCGCAACGTTTCTTTTAACCTCTGATCCATGTTCAACTCACTATCATGGAAGTACGCATCTGTTTCGAACTTAAATTTAAGACCCAGAATTAATAGTGTTAATGTTTGATTGAACTGTTCGCGTAAGTAGCGTAGTTTGAAAGTCCAAAATATAAAAGGACCTACTTATCCACATAGACTTCTCTCCTACATCCAAAAACACCTCTACATAGCTGGTTATGTCTTCAAGGCAGTCTCGACCTCTCTCTGAAGCCGATCTCACGGTTATCAAAATTTTCTTCGGAGAAGTGGCAATATCTTTTCTATTGTACGGTGTTTACGCAACACTCTCCCTCACGGCCATCTGTTTATTACTGTGCGTAGACTGAAAACCCATTCCTTCAATCAAGTTATGCCCTAATATGCTTCCACATTGCAATGACCCCAATTAGATTGAAAAAGGCCTCTGGATCAAAATTCATGACTGTATTGCCCCTTCTCACAGGATTTATGCTTTTGACCAGCTTAGTTGATACTGTCATCAACTTAGAATCTCTCATTGTGCAGTTCCCATCAATGAGTTTTAGTCCACCACCAGACTCCGAAAAGTTAATTGCAATACTCACAAGGATGGACATTATTAAGACTTTTATGGACAGGCTCAATGTAGGATCCTTTGTTCAAAGTATGTTCCATAGTAGATCACTCATTGACCTCTTAGTATATCATCAGTGATGGGATTGTGGTGTGGAGAGCATGGATCATGTTCCCAGAGAGTCATGTTGTCAAACTGACACTATTGTTCTGCATGGTTGGTTCTTCAGGTGAGTATATGCCCTAGGTGTATTATCACAAGTTTTAACTTCATTACAACCAGCTGCAGGTTTTGTAGATGCAGGGCTTGCTGTAGCACAAGTAGTGAAAAATTTGGAAGTTCACACCCCAAAACTCAATACCTTGATCCTAAGCCTTCCACTTCTGTTCACAAATATGATTGCTACTCTGCTTATTGGGTGCAAGACATGGTGAGGCCATCAAATTCAAAGCGAGATCTTGGATGACACTTAGATAATGAGTAATTCTACAGGTATCATTACCAAGATATTAAAAAGAATCTGAGTAATAGTGGCACATCATCCAGAAGAGTACAGAAAGTTCTATTACTGTTGGTTGAATCTGGATCAATGTATTGCATTTTTTGGGTAAGTGAGAGAATAATTGTGATTGTTTTTTGTTTTAACAACATGAAGTGCAGATAGTCTCTACAATAATATCAATTAAATATGATAGAGGAAGCACTATTTACCTATGCTGGTCTGTAGCAGCACCAGAACTTTCAGTGAGTTCTATGCTCTCTTTTCTAAAAATATGCATGAATGCTGAAACTCACAGGCTTTATACCCAGTTCTTATTGTTGTCATAGCAGCAGCTGAAAATGCCAAGCCTGCTACCATTGATGAAATGTCTTTATCACAATCAATTCGATTTGCTTCAGGTCAAGCAAGTAGCTCTGAGGGGCACAGGTCAATGACAGAATCTCAATCTAATGCACCTGGAACTACAACATTATTAGAAGCGGCTGCAGAGCATACAGGAGTAAATCCAACTTGACTTGTATGACATAGTCTCTCTTTCTATATGAGAGCTATTTTTAATTGTATTAGCTGTTGTCTTGCATGACTGTATTTGTTCTTCTTCAATACCTTTTCTTTAATAAGGCCTGGGTGTCATATTTATTTATTTATTTATTCAATTCTTGAACTAGTAATCTAAGTGTGTTTTATGATTCTACAGAAGGCCAACAAATCTAGATCCAGTACTCTGAAACCACTTGTCTAAAATACAAAGGACTGGAGTCCAGTACTAACTATGGAGTTTCACAGAGCGAGTCAGTGGATCAAAATGGGTCTATCGGACTTGAACCAGTACGTATCCGCACTAAATTGACAACACT
The DNA here is from genome assembly GCA_004369135.1 of Dendrothele bispora CBS 962.96. Lineage (NCBI taxonomy): Eukaryota > Fungi > Basidiomycota > Agaricomycetes > Agaricales > Dendrothele > Dendrothele bispora. The sequence continues at coordinate 41,138 of ML179836.1, read as the reverse complement.
CAGCACTCCACAGAGACTGGGTCATAGCAGTACGACAATATTGGAGACTTAAAGGTTGAACGTGAACATCGATCAAACAACTTGGAACCTAGACAAACCGATATTTCTCGGTCCAGAAATAGATCTTCCTTGTGAGTACCATAGGTGTGGAGAGGCAGCATCGACCCTTTTGTCAGTCTATACAATTGCAAGATATCAAGACGAAAGAAAATCAAACATACCACCACACACAGAGTCTTTATTGTCGTCCGCCGATACGTAACAAAACTTCGGACTTCTTAATGGAGAAGAGTTTATCGTTAGGGGTAGTGCGTTTGTCATGACTGCCACAAGACAGCTACGTCAAACAAATACTAGCTGGATCAATCCTTTGCAGAAGACAAGAAGATGGGTCTTCTAAATGCAGTTAAGGACAGTGGGGAAGAGGAGGAGGAGGAGTCTATCAAACCGGGGAATCAAGATCTGGACGTTTAATTGACAGGAAGATTAGAAGGGCTCTCTTGTGTCTAAAAATAGGGACAAAATTGGGAGGAGGAGAAAGATGGATACGACCAAACCAAACCCGCCTATTGGTCTTACATATTATTTCTATGTGATATACTCAAAAACAAGTCGGCGCAAAAACAGTATACAAGACGGCGATGGGGAAGCAAGGTGACTTCGCTGTCACATCAGATCATAGAGGTTAGGCCCGTGTTCAAGATGATACCAGAAATTACTCGAATAAGCCTTAAAACTTAAGGAGGGAGTATATGAATAAAGATGGGAAAACTTGAAACGGTAAAGAGCCATGATTATAGTCCAGAAGCAGTGTGGGGATGAGCACTGGAGGAGGAATCTATTGGCCGGGCAAGGTTGCAGAACCATGTTCAAGCTCCAAGGCATTAGTGGAACAGGGCTCAGAATTGAACTCGTTTTCTGACTGGATTACTTCTTTCGCTGGGCGGTTTCTATGCAAAATGAAGAATTGGCTAAGTATCTGTTATTCTATGCTGAATTCCATTCAGCGGAGTCTTGTGATTGAATAAAGGGCGGAGACCTACGATCACAGTGGTCAGGGCAGCCGCGCAGTCCATCTCAACAACGTTTGATACACAGAAACAACGTCTTTACAACGATGCGTCAAGGCTTGAATAGAAGCCATTCCAGTTCGGCGATCGATTCGGTAACCAAACATTGCTTCGAAGTTCGCTTACCGTGATTGCCCGAACTCCGCCGTCACCTGCTCTTCTCTTTCGGGAGCCCTCGGCATCCAATGTAAGATCGCTTATGTCATTTCCGGCTCAGGAGTCAGGACCTTCTGTAAGGTGTACTCGTCGCGTTTACCCACTATCACCTCGTTCCATGCGATGCCACCTGGTTTGTCGATTTGGAAGCTCCACAAGTCGTTTCTTCAACGTCTCCAATGGGCATCATCAAAACGGCTGCGTCGTCGCCTTTGAAAAATGGTGTCAGAAGGGGATAAAAGGACGAAAAAGTTAACCAGTACGAGGCCCGAGATAGGAAATGTGGACAGTGGTGAGTTGCATTTTCACGTCGAAGAAATAAGTCGACGCGTTAATGCCTGGAGCATGACAATACAATGGAGAGAGCATATTATCACTGTAGGATATGCAAGCGCTGCGTGAAGAAGTGTGATCATCGTTGTCCTGTGAGTCTTTTTTTGCGCTTTTTTTCCTTGTTCTGAGCTCATGTATTCTGTACTGTGAGTCTTGCTGTGCACTTTGCACTTTTTTCCTTCAAAATTATACACAAGGAGCGGCACTTTCTCATGTCTATGTAGGTGCCTCCTAAACTCCTCTTCCTCCTCTGCTCGTGACTCTGCTCGTGAGCCTTAGTCCTCTCTCAATAGGATGTATTTCTCTCTTTCCACCGCACTCTACGTCTCACTAGGGTATCGGCACTTCCTTTACGACCTCGTGTTATCATTACAGGTTCGACCTACTCTGCATGCTACCGACCACAAACATCACTTACCAACCATCCTACTTCGATAACAGATTTCATGGCTACGTCTCCCTCATCGCTTTTCTCCTCACATTCATTCTCTCCTACGTCTCATGTGTCACAGTAGGCATCACGATAATCATCTCGTTTTGGAGCGTTATGAAAGGTAAAGCGTTGGTCGAAGCGCAGGATCATGAGATTTACTAGAAAGTTGCGTTGAGTAGGGTGAGAATTCAAATCCTTCCGTGCACACACTCTCTCCCCTTGTCGTCCCTTGTTCCGTTTCCTTTTGTTTTTCGTAGTAAGGAAAACTGATCAGATGTAAGCAGGCATTTATCAACTCCTACGACTTCGGAAAGATGCAGAATCTAAAGTTAATTTTCAATACCAGGGAAGAAGGATAGTGAGTCACCCATTGCCATGTATCTCGGGTATGCTGCGCGAAAGCAGCCAAAATTAATTTTCGCCACTTTCCCCTTTTTTAGGTCATTTTCGCTACTCTCTTGTGGATTTCGCACCTCTCGGCGTGACATGTGACCACATGCAATTTCCGCAACTTTCATTTGTTCGAACATTTAAGAATACCAAGTTCCGCACTCTATTTGGTTTCGCAGATTTTAGTGTGATGTGACAGTGAGTCCAATTCGCACTTCCTTGTCTTTCTTCGAACTTCTCTCGTGTTTTCTCTAAACTTCTCAACTACGTAGATTTACTTATATAATTTAAAAATAAATATTTTCTGTTATCAAATTTTAGAATTCCTTCCACAGTCTGATGGTTTTGTTGGGAAAAACCATACATGAACCTGCTTTTCAACAGTGAACCTAAAATGACTCACCCCAATAGCAAGTGTGGTGAGCAGCAGCCACAGGGATGACTCATAGTAAGGCTTCAACTCAGTTCAATTAATTACCCCTTTAACTGATTTTATTCCGTTGAAATTACCATTACAATTACTCGAGTGGGGTAATGGGTTGCTGACCAATTAATAATTGGTAATTGATTGGTTTTCATAACTGTTTTTAAGGACCTATAAAAACAATGTAGACTGGCACAGATGCCCATGGCTTGGAATGTACTGACCATAAACTTGGTTCCTCATTAATGATTTTGTTCCAAGATTTACCAGATTATCAGTGTGTTACTTCAAGGTGAAGGTGAAGTAAAGCTTTTACTACTAACAATAGTTAAGTACACTTTTGTACTGCTAACAGTTAGACTCCAGTTGCAGTCCCTCTGCCTCAACAATTCCCAGGCTTTTTTGTATTTACTCTCAATCCTGTTATATGAGTTTCCAGTGTGGAGTTTTTGGTCACCAAATATGAATTAAGAACTTGGCCAAACAGGCTGAAGCACCAAGGAACAAGAGTTGGTGAAATTTCTACATTGATCTATTTGCTACTTAACTCAAGAATGGACATCTCAAAACATCAAAAGTATTTGGGCACTGGTTAGTAACTGTCAGATACAAATTCTCATTATGAGACCCTTTGGGTAATTGTCTTCACTAAACTTGACCACAGAAGTTCCCAGATACTTACCCCATTTAGTATTGGAGAAACCTGCCAGTGGGCACTTGAATTGGTCAATAACCATAAATGCCCTCAGTTTTTGAAGTGTTTCTGATATAAATAAATTACTGGGCCTCATATTGGCCACATGAAACAAGTTTGAGCAATGGCCCCACATCTACTTGATGGTTGTATGTTACTGACCTCTTCTTCTCTATGCCCCACAAGCAATGTGTGCAAAGAGTTGGGCTACATTAAGATTTTCTTCAATTTGACATTCGGAAGGCAACTTTAGGTCAAATGTTGCAGAAATAGAAAAAACCAAGTAATTACAAATTATAATGGGCTAATAATTCATTAAAACCCGATTACCGTTGAATACTAAATTTTGAGTAATTCTAATTTAATTAGTACAGCCTTATACTTACCAAGTGATAATCCACCTCAAGTTCTCTATGCTGCGTGAAAGCAGCCAAAATTAATTTTCGCCACTTTCCCCTTTTTTAGGTTATTTTCGCCACTCTCTTGCGGATTTCGCACCTCTCGGCGTGACATGTGACCACATGCAATTTCCGCAACTCTCACTTGTCCGAACATTTAGGGTCCCAAATTTCCGAACTTCATTTGGCTTCGAAGATCTCTATGTGACGTGACATTGAACTTGGTCCGCACTTCTCTTCCATCTTCTCCGAACATCTCAACCATTGCCTATATGTAATTTTACTTATTATTTAATTCAAAAATACATAAATTTTAACATGACATTACTATTGAAACCATATCAAATGTTCTGCTTTATTTTATCATCCTCAGTGCAATTTTGCAGGGAATATCTCGTGGCCTATACTTAATATCACATGCCTGTGAATTTAAGGATAGTCCCAGTGTATATTTATGAATGACTTCAACATTCCTTCAAATTGCCAATATTCCAAAATCGTGTTTATGCTGCTAGGACACTGTCTTGCAATAACACATGTTACACATCTCATGACAAATTATGGACTCACTATATTCATTGCATAAAACTTGATTGACATGCAAACAGCAATTTTGTGCTAAAATTCATGTAAAATTCATGTGTATTTATGAGCAAAAGTTAATTAAGAAATCAGTAGGACGCATTTGCCATGAATATTATGATAATTTATGGCAGTAGGTACTTAATCATAAGATCAAGGCTGAGTAACTTAAAAAATTGTTAGTGATGCTATGTCCATATTCATATATTCTTAAATTAAATAATAAGTAAAATTACATATCGGCAATGGTTGAGATGTTCGAAGAAGATGGAAGAGAAGTGCAGACCAAGCTCAATGTCACGTCACATAGAGATTCTCGAAGCCAAATGAAGTTCGGAAATTTGGGACCCTAAATGTTCGGACAAGTGAGAGTTGCGGAAATTGCATATGGTCACATGTCACGCCGAGAGGTGCGAAATCCTCAAGAGAGTGGCGGAAATGACCTAAAAAAGGGGAAAGTGGCGGAAAATAATTTTGGCTCCTTTCGCGCAGCATAGTTCTCCTTTGCGATCAACATGTAAATGTATGCGGGAACTTCAGTAATTCTGTGTTATTTCCACATGCATTAATATTTATGTATTTTTAAATCATAGAATAAGTACACATATTTGAGAAGTTCAGAGAAAACACGAGAAGTTCGAAGAAAACACAAGGAAGTGCGAATTGGTCTCACTGTCACGTCACACTGAAATCTGCGAAACCAAATAGAGTGCGGAACTTGGTATTCTTAAATGTTCGAACAAATGAAAGTTGCGGAAATTGCGCGTGGTCACATGTCACGCTGAGAGGTGCGAAATCCGCAAGAGAGTGGCGAAAATGACCAAAAAAAAGGGGAAAGTAGCGGAAATGAATTTTGGCTGCTTTCGCGCAGCATACTCGGGTCAATAACCCATACTCATCAACATCACCTTCACATCACCTTTCTCAAATTATCACCCGTGATGATCTCCCTTTTCGTTGATTGTGTCTCTTCTCATCGCCTTCGTAAAATCATCACCCGTGATGATCTCCCTTTTCGTTGATTGTACCCATTCTCATCACCTAAGTTGTCGAATGACTCGAATCATCGCCCATGATGATCTCCCTTTTTGTTGATTCCACCCCTTCACACTACAATAATAATCCGATATACTCACTCTTCATACCTTTTTGTATACTACTATACACTCACAGGCGCTCATGGGCTCAAAGAGAAGGTTTCGAAAGACATCACGCAGTCAGAAGAGGAGAGGAGTTTACAGATGATGAGATTGATGAGAATGATTTATAGAAGTTGGGGAAGGGGAACACAAGTAGGGAGAAGATCAGTACGGGATGACCAAGATCCCACCTCATCTCATTTTCTGATATTTGAATTGTTGCAAATCATGATGATACCTGCCGGGTCTATCATGATTCGTGATATGATGCTTCGAGTATCCGGATTCCTAAAAGATGCTGGGAAGCTGTTTGATCTATGTCTGGCTATATTATGGACAGTGTGCTCTGTTGTACATTGCGCTGACCTGATTTTGTCTTTTGATCGTTCTATTCTCTTCACTTTTCCTACGGTGTGAACTGCCTGTTTGATCCTTTTTTAGATTCAAGTTGGAAATAAGTATGGGGTGTGGGGTTTGGCAGTTGAGCTCAAACAAGCTTTCGGAATCTATCTATTTTGTTGCTATGAAAGATTGTCTTGAAACTGTATAGAAAGATCTCGTCTCGATACGCTCACTAACGGAGATGTCTGCCATGAGTTTAGTCTTCGTCCACCCAATTACACTCTACAAAGCGTGTCTTTTAACCCACTGATCCATGTTCAACGGGTCACTAGGAAGATACATTTCAAATTGAAACTCATGACCCAGGATTAATAGTGATGATTTGATCAAACTGTCTGCGGAGTTCGAAAGTGGGCCAAAATATAAAGGACATACTTATCCACATAGGCTTCTCTCCCACAAACACTTCAACCTACCTAGCTATCTATGTCTTCGATGCAGTCTCGACCTCTCTCTCAAGCTGATCTCATGATCACCAAAAATTATTTCGGAGCAGTCGCAATATCTTTTCTATTGTATGGCATTTATGCAACATTCGCCCTTACAGCCATCTATTTAGTACTGTACGTAGGTTGGAACCCTGTTTCTTCAATGCTTTCACATTAAAATGACCTTAATTAGGTTGAAAAGGGCCTCTGGATCAAAAATGACAAGTGTACTGCCCTTTCTCACAGGACTTATGTTTTTGACCAGCTTAGTTTCCTCTGTCTGCTACTTAGAGCTTTTCATTCTGCAGCTCCCATCACTGAGTTTTAATCCACCAGACTCTGAAGAGTTAAACACAGTATTAACAAGGATGGACATTGTTCAAATGTTTATGAACAGGCTCAATGTAGGATCCTTTGTCCAAAGTATGTTCCATGGTTGATCACACTCAATAATGTGATAGTATATCATCAGTGATGGGATTGTAGTGTGGAGAGCATGGATCATGTTCCCAGAAAGTCATGCCGTCAAACTGACACTATTATTCTGCATGATCGGTTCCTTCAGTAAGTATATGTCCTAAGTGTATTATCACAGATTTTAACTTCATTACAATCAGCTGGGGGTTTTGTAGATGGAGGGTTTGCTGCAGCACAAATGGTGAAAAATCCAAATAGTGATACCCCAAAAGTCAATACCTTGATCATGACCCTTCCACTTTTGTTCACAAATATGATTGCCACTCTGCTCATCGGGCATAAAACATGGTGAGGCTATTGAGTTCAAAGCAAAATCTTAGATAACAGTGACTTGAATAATGAGTAATTCTACAGGTATCATTACCAAGATATCAAAAGGAATCTGAGTAATAGTGGCACATCATCCAGCAGGGTACAGAAAGTTCTATTACTGTTGGTTGAATCTGGATCAATGTATTGCATTTTTTGGGTAAGTAAAAGAATAATTGTGATTGTTTTTGTTTTAACCACCATGGAGTGTAGATAGTTTATACCATAATATCACTTAAATATGATGAAGCAAGCACTATATCCCAATGCTGGTCTGCAGCAGTACCAGAACTTTCGGTGAGTTTTCCGCTCTCTTTTCCAGAAATGTGCATATTAATGTTAAAATTTACTAGGCATTATACCCAGTTCTTATCATTGTCATAGCAGCGGCTGAAAATGCCAAGCCTGCTACCATTGAAACAATGTCTTTATCACAATCGATTCGCTTTGCTTCAGGTCAAGCAGGTGGTTCTGAAGGGCACAGGTCAATGGCTGAACCTCAGTCTAATGTGTGTGCAGCTAGTACAACATTAGAGGCAGAGGCTGCAGAGCATACCAGAGGAAATGTCACTTGACTCATGTGACATACTTAGTCTTTCTTTGCATATAAGAACTATTTTATTGTACGAGCTGTTGTCTTGCATGACTGTATTTTGTTCTTTCTTTAATAAGGGCTGGGTGTTATATTTATTTATTTATTCAATTCTTGAACTAGTAATCTAAGTGTGTTTGATGATTCTACAGAAGGCCAACTAATATAGATCCAGTACTCTGAAAACAATTGTTTAGTATACAACGGACTGAAAGGTGACTGTCATGTTGCTGTCATGTACTAACTATGGGTTTCGGAGGGTACAGTAAACAGTTGAGTGCTCAGTGGATCAAATGGGTCTATTAAACCTAGACCAGGCCATACCCACACTATGTTAACAACACTCAGCACTTCTCAGGGATTGGGCCATAGCAATGCAAGTATATTGGAGACTCAAAGGTTGAACATTGATCAGTCAAATATGAGTGGGAGTGAGTGCCTAATTAGTGGACTTCCACCACGGGACCCATGATGTATAGCTGCACATCAAGGTGCTTCCCGGAAGCCGGTGTTCATTTTTTGGACCTATACTGGTTAATAGACTCCTCCTCCTCCTCCTCCTCCACCGGCTGGTTGCATTGTTAGATGAGATGCCCGAAGTGCACACATTACCGCGGAAGTGGAACAACAAATTTATCTTGATATTCATATGGAACAACTTTATGTCTGTACTACATAATTGGGAGGTGATATGACATGGTGCCTCTTCAGGTGAATAGCCGAATAGTAATGTACCTTCTTGTTCAAGTTTATGCATGAAAATGTGTTCTACTATGGTCGACAAAGAAATGAAAATGACAGTGAAATGAAAAATCACTTTTTTTTAAGGTCTTCCTCTGAGTCCTTCTGCTCTCCAATTTTTTTGTAAGTAAAACACTGTCTGTAAAATACATACCACCTAGGCTTAAGTGGAATAGCTGATGACAGACAAGAATGGTGGTCGATATAAAGCTGAAATGTAACACAAAAAAAGTGTGACACTTTCTACATGACCTGGAAAAATATCATAAAAAATCAGGTAAGCATTTTAGAGTATGATGAAAACATCAGTAATGTTGGTGTGACAGAGGAAGACCCGACAGAAAAATTCCGAAAGTTTTCATTTCTTAGTCCACCATAGTATGTGTAAGTGGGTATCAATGGGTATTGGGCTGAACCCCGAAAGTCGGCCCTACTCGGACTCGTAGAACAGGGAAGAAGTTTTGTAATAGCAAAACACTAGTCACGTCGGTGACAGTGCGAGTAAGAAACTTGAGGCTCTATGCGCACATAGAATATGATACCATTCAGCTGGAGCCAACCTATATGCGCTTAGAATAGAACTGTACTAGTACTGGTGATAAGAATCACCTTAATCCCCAGCAACTCAGCAGTTTCGTAAGCATACTGAACTTCTGCTCCTCCAAACGAAGCAAGCTTGTGCCAATTAAACCTATCATAAGCATTATACTCATCTCGTCTATCAAAAAGAAAAAGAAAGAAAGAAAGCACTTACACATGCTTACTCGTTGCATACCCCTGGCTTCTGTCAGGGTCCTGGTAGGTCTCGCCATAGTCACATTTGCGACTTCAATGTTCAATGAACCTGAAAAAAAAAACACGCACGACATTAGTATATATGTACATACAAAAAGGAAAGAAGGAAATAAGGATGAACTGTATCATTCTCACCCATAATCAAAACCGCGCTCTTTCACGTCACCCTGACCATCTACCTCTTAAGATTTGATGTAGATACTTCTAATCAACCCTCCTAACAACCTTTTCAAAAGCCTTCCTACTCGCATCCTCATCCAACGGTTCCTTCTCCGCTTTATCAAAGATATTGGGGAAGAAATTCGATATAAGTCGACCAAGGAGAATGTTGGCATCTGTGAGAACTAAAGGACCACCGTTCCCATCAATTGTCGAAAAAGAAATTTTGACGGGAATTGTAAATTCGCGGAAATGTGTTTCTTGTTTAGAATATTGATATGAGTTGTAGGAAGCGGTATGAAACAAACGTATAATGAGCGGGTCCAGGTTCAGTACCTGCACTATGGCATCATGTGCAGAAGAGACCGTTGATGAAGGTCAGACAATTTCTCTTCATGCTGTCACAGTCACGGTGGTGAACTCCGAGACTGTGTACTGTGTAGTCAGAATAAGCATCGGAGCGTTATGGTGGCATCGATTCTGCCTAGCACTCATGCATGAATGTCGCAGAAATTCCCTCATCTATTCACACAGATGCGAATGGAATAATCGTATGTTGTGCTTTGGCATGATTATGAAAGTATAAATGAATCCTCTCTATACCTTGAGGGACCCTTTTCGGAAATTCCGAGTTGGGTAAGGCAGAGGTGAGGAGGGCGGATATCGATAGGCTCCAGACATGGCAGACAAGTTGGAGTGACAGAAAACGTGTTCAACCATTGAACGTGACTCAAAATTAGGACCGGCCCGAACTACTTCACTTTATGTAATCATCGGATTTTGAAAATTGCCGGGTACGTTTTCTTCGTCTGCCCACTTCTGAGCCTTCCCGTCTGATTCTGCTCCTCATCTTGCCAGAGACACTCAGTCTCCCAAACCCAGCACGGAAATCTCCTACACAAAGTGCGTTCTATATGATGTAATTTCGAACGCGGCGTGTCTGACAACAGTTTTTGGAACGCATCTGTTTTCCTCAATACATCGCGGAATAGAGCCCCATTGGATGACTTTACACGGAGGCCTTGGAAAAGTACGCTGATGAGAATGCTGTCAATCCCGAAGCAGAGAGGAAGCTGGTTAGAAGGATCGATAGGTTGATTATACCTTAGTGCGTTCTAGTTGTATATTCCTCATTGCGTTGGTGGTTAATACAATTTCTGGCCGTATGTTTATATGTCCTATGTGCGTCAAACCTATCTCCCTAGAAGGCAACCAACTCATCATATGCACGCTTTAGTATGTCGACAAAACGACTCTGGCTTCCGCTGCGATATTTGGTACCAAACCCGATCTACATCTCCAATTTCGAGTACCGGCAGTGCATTCTTGTACTCGCCGAGGTCAGTACTACCTCCTAAATGACAGTCTTATATCCATTGACATGCATTTTCGCTGGTCCTATTCCTTCTTCCCTCGCGCGGGGTCTACCTTCCAACTTGCTTATGCAAAAGACTTCGATGGGCTATCACTACATAGATCTACTATGTAGGTTCCCTCTTGATGTATGCGTGTCTCTTCTCGGCTCAGAGTCATAACAAAGGTCTCCTCACTTGCAGGGCACAAGCCAGTTCTTGTAATTGTGCAGAACTTGCTGTGTCTCGTATTATGTATATTCTCAATGTGCTTTCGAAGTTGTAGCTGACCCAGCGTACGGATCATCTCTCCTATGTCAACCTTCCGCCCAATCGAGTGGATCCCTTTCATTTTCACGTCAATCGCCATGTTCCATGAACGTCTCAAGTAGCTTTCTCGCATATCTGCTTGATACTTCGCAAATGGGCTCGAACCTGCCAGTGGTAGGCTGTTGGGTCATATGATTAGCCATATCAGAGGTGTTTTATCGAGTTGAGAATATGAGCGGGTTTCACCATTGAGCGCATTTCTAGATCTACCGTTTTCAAAATGCATCTGAGTACCAGCTCGGGATTGGTAACAAGCTTGTATGGATTCGTACACTTGCTCATTTTTATGCTGCTGAGACTATAATCTGTTAGAGCGAATCGGTTATTACGAGACGAGAAGGTGGGTTTAAAAGAGCACTCATTTGTCTCACACGTATGTCTGTATCCTCTTTACGCTCTTCACTATCACCGGAACACTCAACTTGGTTTGCTAATCACTCCTCACACGCTTCCACTGATGGACTGATCCGACTGGATCATACCAAGCGTCATTTGCTCTAAAGTTTAATTACGAGCGATACGGTAGGACAAACGAAGAAGTAGAGCCGAGGAGTGGATTCACTTGGGTCGGGGCTTGCATATATGCATGGAGAACATTAGCGGTTTCTTTTCTTTCGCCCTTGGTTGGAGGATCCTCCAAAAGAGAGGAACTTTAAGCTCATGTGGATGGACATTACAACGGTTTGTTTGACTATTACCTATAAGCCCTTTTGTCGTACTGCTCGCAAGATGCACCGGGGTACTGTCTCGGACTCAGAATCGACGGTGGTATGCTCGTGTGCTATTGTATAAGTAGTGCTCATTTCATGTTTGGGCCGTCGGGAATTTATTTCTATGTAATTTTGGTCAAAACTGAATACGAGACAAGAAGGCGGGATTGAAAAGTGCTCATCGGAGTTCTTCGTTGACTGAGGTGGACTCTCCACATTCTCTTCAGACAAAGGGCGAGCATTATGCAGAACTATTCTGCACGAAAAAGATTCATGAAGACTCACACGACCGGCAGTGGTCAAGCCTGGTTCCGCTCTGAGTACGGTGTATCAAAGCATTTCTCCGTAGCTCCAATCCAGTGTCACCTGGAGAAACCAGAAGAGCGCATCAACTCTCTGCTTAATCGATGTATTCCCGCTACCTTAAGTAGTGGGTCTTATCGTGCAGTTACCCCAATTTGCCATTTTCCGATCGTTTGGCTGGTAAATGCATTTTCTGGTCCCTCGGACCGTTTTAACCGCGAAAAACCGGCCCTAATCCGGCACGTCGGGCCTGCAAACCCCGGTGGCTGTAGTTCCTGAAACAAACCTTCCCACAACCAGAACCGTCGCTTTCTCTTCCATCCAGCATTCGCGATATCCCCGTCACCCGCTTCCATTGCGACTTTCGACTTACAAACACAGTGCTATCATTGGCTTTTGCGGAACAACATAACCTCAATAAGACTGGCACCACCACACAACCATTAAAGTCAATGCCTCGAGAGCTGTCACGTTCACGGTCGAGACCCTAATCAGTCAATACTGTCCTCCTGGGTCCCAGTTGATATTGGGCCGCAATGTTCAAGCTGCCTCAGAGCCTCTGAACCTGACTTGTCGAACACCCTTCAACAATTCTCTGCTCAATTGGTTCACACACAACCCGTTGCCCTTCTGACCTCGTATTCATTTGGTCCTTCCGCCATTTCATCACAGTCCGCGACTGCATTTCGTGAGAACACCGGTGTTACTGAGAACCTCTTAACAAACGAGAACAACAGTGTGCACTGCCCCGTGACTGCAACTACCCCGTTACCTTCACAATCACCTCCCCAAACACCTACTCCTGAGTCCTGAACCCTCAACTTCCTCTGCCTCTAAGTCAAATACAGTACGAGTACACCGGATGGACAAATACTGCTTCTTCAGATGCTTACCGGCCACTCCTTGCATGGAGCTAGATCCACCCCTTTCAGTGAGGACTTGTCGGCTTGGAGGCAATGCGCTGCCAAGCATGGGTAATTGAGACAGGAAACAGTGATAGGGATTAGGGCAACGATATGGTGAACAAAAGTAGATGAACAGGCCAGAACGGCATGTCAAAGAAGTTCGTACTATTCCCGCTACCTTAAGTAGTGGGTCTTATCGTGCGGTCCCCGTTTGCATGCTTTGGCAGACAAAAGCATTCTTGGTCCCGGTTTGTAAGATCGAGGCCCCGCAGTCCGCTTGCCACACAGTTACTTAAGTACATTTGCAAGTTCCCTACCGTTTGGTGTCTTTGTTACCGGTCCATGAAAGGCATTTGTTGTGCCCTCTGACACAGCTGTATAAAACCAGCCTTTCAGTGATCCTACTCGCTCTCGACACCCGTTGGCATCATGTCTCTTCTCTCAATCTGCAAGTTGCAACATCCCCGTCACCACTTTCTATTTTGAGAGAATATTGATGGATTAAATATGATATTTTGGATCCTTCGGGAGGTGGTCTCGAGTTGATTTTGAATTGGGACAAATGCATGTCTGTTGAGAGACGGAGGGAGCTAATGGATTCGGTGGGGAACCCGGTGGTTACATCGCTGTCAGCGAGTCACATTTAAACTTTTTCTGTCAGTTTGCACGTAGGGTATCATTCAAAGTTTTATATTAGCTCTAAGCAAGTTCCCAATCCCTTGCACAGACTACGGGCTTTAGTACATAACTTCATTACTCAAAAAAAGTTTATATTAGCTTGTGTCTCTGAGGGTACAAATAAAGAGTAATTTAAGGGAGGCTTTAGGAATGGGTTGAGGTAGCGGGCAGTGCCGCGCCAGCAGGCCCTACACTGGTTATACAACATAGAGGGAAATCATAATTCCCGCTACCTTAAGTAGTGGGTCTTATCGTGCGGTTACCCCAAATTTCAAGTTCCCGATTTTTTGGCTGGTAAATGCATTTTGTGGTCCCTCCGGACCGGACCGGTCCATCAACCTGTCACACGCCCTTCGGCTTTACCGGGCCCCTCAACCTGAAACAGCCGACGTAATACTCCTCTACCCACATCCACGTCGTTTCCCTACTCTCATCACGTCCCTCCTCAGCATTCCACGATATCCCGTCACCCGCTACCACTGCGACTTCCGGCTCACAAACACAGTGCTCTCAACAATATTACCTCGACATCACCGACACAATCCCACTCACCATCAAAGTCAATCCCTCGAGAGCTGTCACGTTTACGGTCGAGACCTAACTAAGCATTACTGCCCTCCTGGGTCCCAGTTGATACTGGCTTGCGATGTCCAAGCTGCTTGTATTCAATCCCCTGAACCAGACTTGCCCGACACTCTCCAACAGTCGTTCTCTCAATTGGTTTCCACACAACCTGTAGCATTACCGACCTCGTATTCATTTGGCGCTTCCGTCTTTTCTGTTTCTCCACAGTCCGCGACTGCATTTCGTGAGAACCCCGGCGTTGCCGAGAAACCTTTGCCCGATAACAGCAGCAATGAGCACACATTCGGAACGTCCATGTCACCTCAATTACCTCCTCAATTAACTTCTCAACCACGTCCATTTGAACCCTCAACTCTTTCTGTCCCTAATCCAAACCCCGACGTTGCCGAGAATCTTCTGTCGACCGACAACAATAACCAACACCGAGTCACATTCAGAACTCCCATGTCACCCTCTCGATCACCTCTTCAATCACAAATCTCTGAACCCTCAACTTCCCGTGTCCAAAAACCAACTACAAGTAATCCGGATGGACGAAAATTACTCTTCAGATGCTTACTGGTGACTCGCTGCACGGATCTAGATCCACTCCCTTCAGTGATGACATGTCGGCTTTAAGGCAATGTGCTACTAATCATTGAATAGATTCCCATGGTACACTTCAGCCTGCAGACTTGCGCAGCGCGATGTTGCACCACATCTTCGCAGGTGGGTGCTTCAAGGGTCAATCGGATGTCTGTAAGGTTCTTTGTGTAGGATTTACTGATATATCACATTTCGTTGAATGCGCCGTAGATTGTATAATTATTCAAGGGTCAATCGGATGTCTGTAAGGTTCTTTGTGTAGGATTTACTGATACATCACATTTCGTTGAATGCGCCGTAGATTGTATAATTAGTAAAAAAGCATTTTAAACCGTATGTTACAGGTTACCCATTCCTTGAGTTTGGGATCCTTTTCCGCACAAAAAGTAAGCTTACAAGTTCGCAGAGCTCTGCAACGACACGCAAAGACTATCGCACCTTCCGATTACAATTTCTTTGGAGTCTTGATTCCGTGCGTTGGGTTGTATAAGTATTACATTGTTTTACAGTAGCAATATGTCGCGGCCAGTAGATTTTATCAGTTTTATCTTAGCTTTTGACCGAATTTAATCTCAACGTTGAGCGGTACTTTATGCAATGTAGGGTATCGAGAGATAGTAGAGACATAAAAAATTTGTGTAGAAGTGAGCGTCGGGGACGTGTCGAGGTAGTACAGCGTCCATTAGAAGTGCCGTGTGAATGTCGCTAAATCTCAGTCGACTGGTCCCCGCTCCCACGCGCGTTACAGCTACTCGCTCATGACTCCACTTCAATGTTCATTTCGTTCCAGCCATCTTCTCTTGGCGACATTCATCTGGTCCCTTATCCTCATTCCATTACCTATGGACAAGAACAGCCGGTTCTCTCGCCATCACCGGTGCTGCTGGTCCCTTTTTCATCACTTTTGTGGTGGTTCTGATATCTACTGGGACGGTGTGTTCCTGTGAGCTTCATTATCCGATTTCTCTTTGAGCTTTTCACTGAAGGTCCGTACTTACAGTCGATGTAATCTACCCAACTCTTCCATTCAAGTTCCTCACCGGACTTATATGTACTCTCATCGCACTCAACATGTTTACCCACTATTACCTCGTTTGTATGATACCACCTGGATTTGTCGATGCAGAAGGTCCGCGACCACCCAAAACGTTTCCCCAGCGTCTTTTACGGACGTCACCAAAACGTCCTACAGAGAACTACGCATACAGGGCATTGTCGCCATCAGAAAACGGTTTTAGAGGGGATGAGAGGACAGGTAGGTTAAATGTTACGAGGGCCGAGATTACCAAGTGTAGGAAGTGTGGACAAATGAGGCCTGAGGTGAGTTGCATTGTCCTGTCGAACCAAACGAAAGCGTCGGCGCCTGCGCCTGATAAGACGATACACCGGAGAGAGCGCATTACTGTAGGATTTGTAATTGCTACGTGATAAAATATGATGACCATTGTCCTGTTAGTCTGTTTTTGGCTTTTTTTCTTGTTCTGGGCTCGTGTTTTGTGTGAGTCTTGCTGTCCACTCCGCCCTTTCAGCCCTTATGGATTGTAAGGGATAAACCAATGTGTTGGAATATACAACGTTGCTCCTAGTAAGTTCTTCCTCTTCCTCTCGTGAGCCTCAGTCCCCTCTCTAACCCTATTATAACCAATAGGATGTACCTCTGTCTTTCTACCGCACTCTACGTCGTACTAGGCTATCAACAATTCCTCAACGCCCTCGGGTTATCATTCCAGGTCCGCCTTACTCCTCACGCTACTGGTCAAAAACATAACTAACCTACCATTGACAGATTTCATGGCCATATCATGTCCCCGTCATCGCTTACCTTACCCTTTCTTGCGTCTTATGTTTCGCAGTAGGAATCATGTTCATTGTTGCCTTGTGGAGTGTTATGAAAGATGAAACGTCAGTCGAAGCACAGGATCATCGGATTTATGAGAAAGTTGCGCTGTAAGGGTGAGAATTCAAATCGCGCGCACATTCTCTCTCTCCCCTTGTTGTCCTTTCCTTTTTGTGTTGTAGTAAGGGAAACTGATTTGATGTAACAAGGTGTTTATTAACTTGGAAAAGATGCAGAATCTAAAGTTATTTTTCGATATCGGGGAAGGAGGATAGTGAGTTACCGTTACCCCATTGTCGTGTATCTCGGGTTAATAACCGATACTCATCAACGTTACCTTCTAATCTCTTTTGTTCGAATCATCGCCCGTGATGATGTTTCTTTTCATTGATTGTATCCCTTCTTGTCATCTTCGTCGAATCATCGCCCGTGATGATCTCCCTTTTCATTGATTGTAAACCTTCTCACTACAATAATAGTCCCATATACACGCTCTTCATACCGTTCTGTATTTTACCATACACCGATGGACGATCATGGGCTCGAAGGGAGGGTTTCGAAAGACATCGCGGAGTCAGAAGAGGGGAGGAGTTGACTGATGATGAGATTGATGAGAATGACTTATAGGAGTTGGAGGGAAAGGGGACCAAGCGTAGGGAGAAGATCCGTTACGGGATATCAGTCTCGGAAATGAGGTGAGCAACGAAGATCCCATTTCATCTCGTTTTTAATATTCCTATTGTTGCACATGTATGTGATGATAAACTGCCGGGGCCATATGACGCTTCGAGTGTTCAACAAGATGCTGGGAAGCTGCTTGATCTACGTCCGGCTATAGTATCAGCAATGTATCTGTTGTATATTGCGTTGACCTGATTTATTTATCTTTCGATCGTTTTATTTTCTTCACGTTTTCTTCGGTGTTAACTCCCTGTTTGATCTTTCTTTAGATTCAAGTTGGAAATAAGTATGGTGTGGGGTTGGGCAGTTGAGGTTGGGCAGGCTTTTGTAAACTATCTATTCTGATATCATTGAAGATTGCCTTGAAACCATATGGAAAGAACAAGCTCGTCTCCATTTGTTCACCAACAGAGATAACTACCATGAGATTAGTCCTCGTCCACACGATTACACTCCACAACGTGTCTTTAAACCCCCGATCCATGTTCAGCTCACTCGAACTTGGATTTAAGACTCGGAATTAATAGTACTCAATGTTTGATTCAAACTGTTCGTGTAAGTAGCGTAGTTTGAAATTCCAAAATATAAAGGACAAGCTTATCCACATAGGCTGCTCTCCCAAAAACGCCTCTACCTAGCTGTCTTCGATGCAGTCTCGACCTCTCTCTGAAGCCGATCTCAAGGTTATTAAAGATCGCTTTGGAGAAGTGGCAATATCTTTTCTATTGTATGGCGTTTACGCAACACTAGGCCTTACAGCCATCTGTTTATTACTGTTCGTAGACTGAAAACCCATTCCTTCAATCAAGTTATGCCCTAATATGCTTCCACATTACCATGACTCCAATTAGATTGAAAAAGGCCTCTGGATCAAATGCCATGACTGTATTGCCCCTTCTCACAGGACTTATGCTTTTGACCAGCTTAGTTGATATTGTCTTCGACTTAGAGCTTTTCATTGTGCAGTTACCATCAATGAGTTTTAGTCCACCACCAGACTCTGAAAATATAAACACAGTACTCACAAGTATGACCATCATTCGACTTTTTGTGGACAGGCTCAATGTAGGATCCTTTGTCCAAAGTATGTTCCATAGTAGATCACTCATTGACCTGTTAGTATATCATCAGTGATGGGATTGTGGTGTGGAGGGCATGGATCATGTTCCGAGAGAGTTGTGCAGTCAAACTGACACTAGTGTTTTGCATGATTGGTTCCTTAGGTGAGTATGTATATGCCCTAGGGGTATTTTCACAAGTTTTAACTTCATTACAATCAGCTGCAGGTTTTGTAGATGCAGGGCTTGATGCACAGAAAAATGGAGAAGTTGCCAATATCTCAAACTTCAATGCCTTGATCTTGAGCCTTCCACTGTTGCTCACAAATATGATTGCTACTCTGCTCATTGGGCATAAGACATGGTGAGGCCATCAAGTTCAAAGCAAGATCTTAGATAACACTTGGATACTGAGTAATTCTACAGGCATCATTACCAAGATGTAAAAAAGAATCTGAGTAATAGTGGCACATCATCCAGCAGGGTACAGAAAATTCTATTACTGTTGGTTGAATCTGGATCAATGTATTGCATTTTGTGGGTAAGTAAAAGGATAATTGTGGTTGTTTTTATTTTGACCAACATGGAGTGTAGATAGTTAATATCATAATGCGATTCAAATATGATATAAATAGCACTATTTTCCAATGTTGGTCTGCAGCAGTACCAGAGCTTTCAGTGAGTTTTATGCTCCCTTTTCTAGAGATATGTATTAATGCTGAAACTCACAGGCTTTATACCCAGTTCTTATTGTTGTCATAGCAGCAGCTGAAAATGCCAAGCCTGCCACCATTGATGAAATGTCTTTATCACAATCAATTCGCTTTGCTTCTGCCCAAGCAAGTAGTTCTGAAGGGCAGATGTCAATAACAGAATCCCAATCTAATGCACCTGCAACCACAACATTAGAAGGAGAGGCTGCAGAGCATACAGGAGGAAATCTAACTTGACTTGTATGACAGTCTCTCATTCTATATGAGAACTAATTTTAATTGTATCAGCTGCTGTCTTGCATGACTGTATTTTGTTCTTCTTCATTAGCTTTTCTTTAATAAGGCCTGGGTGTTATATTTATTTATTTATTCAATTCTTGAACTAGTAATCTAAGTGTATTTTATGATTCTACAGATGGCTGACAAATCTAGATCCAGTACTCTGAAACCACCTGTCTAAAATACAAAGGACTGGAGTCCAGTACTAACTATGCTGAGTTTCACAGAGCTCAGTGGGTCAAAATGGGTCTATTGGACTTGAATCAGTACATACCCGCACTAAATCAACAACACTCGGCACTACACAGACATGAAGTCAAGTGGGCCACCGCAAGCGTGGCAAGTACGAGGCCTCATCAACTGTTACCGGGCCGACGAAGAAGCGTGACAAACTCGGGTAAAAGAAGCCGGACTTTCCGATGCCTCGGTCATAAAGGTCTTGACAAACAAGACCACATCGGTGACCGACCGGGGAAAAAAGCCGTGTGTAAAGACGATTCCTCCTTTCAGTCGGCCTCGTAACTGGGTCATAACAGTACGAGGATATTAGAGAGTCAAAGGTTGAACGTGAACATCGATCAAACAACTTAGAACTTGGACAAACCGATATTTCTTGGTGCAGAAACAGATCTTCCTTGTGTAAGTCCCATAGCCGTGGAGAGGTGGCATCGGCTCTTTTGTCAGTCTACTATACAATGGCTTGAAGATATCAAGATGAAAGAAAATCAATCATACCACCACACATAGAGTCTTTATTGTCGTTCGCCCGATACGTACAAAACGTCGGACTTCTTTATGGAGAACAGTTTATCGTAAAGAGTAGTACGTTTGCCGTGACTGCCACAAGACAATAACGTGAAAGAACGGGGTGTCCGACACCTACACTCAGGAAAGAATACAAGCTGGTCCAATCCTTTGCAGAAGACAAGAAGATGGGTCTTCTGTAGTATGTGGTTTAAGGATAGTAGGGAATCAAAATCTGGACGTTCTAATCCGCCTTCTATTGACCGATTAATTGACAGGATATTTTTACTTAATAAAGATAGAATAATTAAGAAATTAGATTAGAAAGGCTCTCTTGTGTCCAAAAATAGGGACAAAATTGGGAAAGATGTGCTGATGAAGGATATGGCCAAACCAAACCCGCCTATTGGTCCTACATATTATTTTTATGTGATATACTCAAGAACAAGTCGGCGGGAAAGCAGTATACAAGACGGCAATGGGGACTATGGTGACTTCGCTGTCGCATCAAGTCATAGGGGTTAGTCCCACGGTGTTCAAGATGATACCAGAAAGTACTCGAATGAGCCTTAAAACTTAAGGAGGGAGTATATGAATAAAGATGAGGAAAACTTGAAACGGTAGAGAGCGACACTTCTAGTCCAGAAGTGGTGTGAAGATGAGCACTGGAGGAGGAATCTAATAACCGGACAAGATTGCAGAATCATGTTCTAGCTCCAAGGCATCAGTGGAATCGGGCTCAGAATTGCACTCGTTTTCTGACTGGATAACTTCTTTCGCTGGGCGGTTTCTATGGAGAAATGAAGAATTGGCTAAGCATCGATGTTATATGATTTCCATAGTCTTGTGATTGAATAAAAAGGCGGACACTCAACGACCGCAGTGCTCGAGAAAGCCGCGCATTCCATCTCAACGTTGTCTGATGCATGGGAACAACGCCGTTACAACGAAGGCACACGTCAAGGCTTGAATGCAATATAAACCGGTCAAATCGGAATGGAACGGCAGCAAACGCTGCTATGAGAACTCCGCCGTTGCTTCCTTTTCCGAAGCCTTCGGCTCAGGGGTTAGAATCAATATTGATATCCGTCGTGTATACTTACAAGTAAATTCATTTAATACATGGTACAAAAAGTTGGTCAAGTATATCATTACAACATACAGAGAGTCGGTGGAAGAGGCGGAGACAGTTCCTGAATGATCTCATGCGCTTGGCTCTTGACTTGAGTCAATGCCGGCTCGAGGGAGGGGACAGGATGCGGGATGCCAAGGGTGGGACAAACAATCAAACAAACAAATCATCGGACTTTGAAATTTGCCGAGTACGTTTCTTCGTCTGCCCACTTCTGAGCCTTTCCGTCCGATTCTGTGCCTCACCGTGCCAGAGACACTTGGTCTCCCAAGCCCAGCACGGAAATCTCTTACACCGAGTGCGTTCCATATGATGTCATTTCGAACGCGACGTGTCTGACAACAGTTTTCAGAATGCATCTGTTTTCCTCAAGAAGCCGTGGGATAGAGCGCCGTTGGATTAGTTTTACGTGGAGGCTTTGGAGAACTACGCCGATAAAGACGCTATCAATCCCGAAGCAGAGAGGAAGCTGGTTGGAAAGATCGATAGGTTGATGATACCTTGGTGCGTTCTAGTTGTATCCCTCATTGCGTCAGTGGTTAACACGAGTTCTAGCCATATGTTTACATGTCCTATCTGCGTCAAATCTATACTCTTTAGAAGACCACCTATCCATTATATGCACGCTTTAGTATGTCGACAAACCAACTCTGGTTTCGCTGCAATGTTTGGTACCAAAGGCGATCTACATCTCCAATTCCGAACTCCGGCAGTGCGTCGAGGTAAGTGCTGCCTCCCAAATGGCAGTCTTATATCCGTTGGAACGCATTTTCGCTGGTTATATTTCCTCTTCCCTCGTGTGGGGTCTACTTTCCAACTTGCTTATGCACAAAAGACTTCGATAAGCTATCACTATATCTACTGTGTGGGTTTCCTCTCGATGTATGCGCGTCTCTTCTCGGTTTATCATAACAAAGGTCTCTGACTTACCCCGCACTTGCAGGGCACAAAGTAGTTCTTGTAATTGTGCAGGACTCGTTGTGTTTCATATATTCCCAAGGTGCTTTCGAAGTTGTAGCTGATCCAGGGTACGGATTGTCTCTCCCATGTTAACCTTCCGCTCAATCGAGTGGATCCCTTTCAGGCTCATGTCAATCGCCATGTTCCATGATCGTTTCAAGTAGTCTTCTTGCATATCTACTTGACAATTTGTAAATAGGCTCAAACTTGCCAGCGGTGGGCTGTTGGGTTACGATTAGCTATCCGAGGTGTCTTATCGAGTTGGAAATATGAGCGGGGCTTCACTATTGTGCCCTTTTCTAGATCTACTGTTCTCAAAATGCAGCTGGGTACCAGCTCGGGATTGGTAACAAGCTCGTGTGAAATCGTACAGACTGGCTTATTCTTATGCTGCTGAGACTACATTCTGTCAGAGAAAATTGGTTATTGAGACGAGAAGGTGGGATTAAAGAGCGCTCATTTGACTCACAGGTATGTCTGCTTCTCCTTTATGCTCTTCACTATCGCTGAAACATTCACCTTGGTTTCTTTAAACTAATGTGGATGGACATCACGACAGTTTGTTTTGACTATTAGGCCCTTTTTTGTACCGCTCTCAAGATGCACTTGAGTACTGTCTCGGACTCAGAATCGGTGGTTATGCTTGTCTGCTATTGTATAAATAGTGCTTATCTTATGTTTGTGCTGCCGAGACTGTATTTTCTATATGATTTTGGTTAGAGCGAAACTGGTTACGAGACAAGAAGGCGGGATTGAAAAGTGATTATCAGAGTTCTTCATTGACTGAGATGGAGACCGATACCGCTAGTGGACGAGTTGGTTTGAATGAGACGGACCGGTGCATTTGTGGATTTGACCAGCGCGTAGAGTTTCAAGTGAGTGGGTTGTTAGATTATTAGTTTTTCTCGCAGTACTACTTGCGCATGGGACAATGTTCGTAAGCATGGCCTCAAAATGGCTTGTGACACCCCTTGAGAGCACAATGCCTCGCGGAGAAAGGATAATGGAATGAAACTTGAGATAGCTCCTATTTAGCCCAGGAATCGTTCCTGCCAGCTTGCATGGCCATTCCCCCCAAGTTATTGATATTGATCTTACTACAGTAGGTAGCGTTACTAGCCACATTCAGCATCTAGATTGAAGCACGACGTTTTCTGAGTTGTACGTAGGTCCTTCCCCAGTTACCCCTTCTGCATTTAGTACACCAATACCGACACAAGTCTCCCATTCTTTGTTGATGCCGACCCAAACGGAGACATCCGGGACAAATCCTACGAAAGGTGTATTGATCACCAGTGTTGGAGATGCTAGAAATAAACCTCCAATGAAATTTATTTCGATCCCTCTCACCTGTCCATGATTCAACATCCCCTTGAATAAGATATGCATATAGCCATGAACTTGGTTTGCAGCCCGTAGATACCAAAGCCGTATTTAACCCAAGGGCCTGTGAAGCCGAATCATCCAATTTTTCATTAAAAGAGAAATCTCCCTCGGAACTCCCTAGGTCCGGGTCATCTGAAATTTCTGGAGTAGTCCAAGTCAGTTTTTGCTCAGCACCGGGGATCAGAAACGGAATTGCTAAAAACATCCATAATACATTGAAGATCTAACTTTTCCAGGACTCACTCTGAAGTTGTGAACTAGCTTCCTCGTACACTGACTCTGAATCTGACTTGTCGCTCAATGTTTCCCCGGCATCGTACCACCCATCTAACGCTTCTTCATCTTCAGTTAAATCTACCACTATCAAATCCTTCAATAAGTAGAGAATTCTTCTCCTGGTCAAATAGTGTGTCACGCGTACCATTTGGATGGACATCTTCTAATGGGGAGAGCATCTCGACCAGTGGGAGTCCATAAGCTTGAGTGAAATCTTGCGTCAAGGGGTCAAACCCTTGAATCTCTTGTAAGTACTTGGCGGCTTCATGGTGATAATTGGAAAGATAGGATCCCGTAAGAACAACATGTGTCGTGTAGTTTGGAAGTTCTAAAATATTGCAGGCTCTCCTTGATAACGGGGTGGACCCAGATGGGTCAAAGGACCAGAAATAATGATCGCTTCTGTTTGTCAACCATCTTACTTCTGTCGAACCACTTTCAGGGCACCTATCGAGGGTCACTGGTGCAATGAACAGATAAACATTCCTTGGCATGACTACCGGATGTCCGCCCACATGGGTGTCAATCCTGTTTTCGAGGTAAAAAGTCAATGAGGTAATTACATCTGTGTTTGGCTGAATCAAAACCAATCCTTTTCAAGAATGAAATCTGTTTACCTAATCGGTCAAATGCATCCTTCTTCACTGTATTGAGAGAGTATAGTCTCTGATGAAGCCAAGCATTGTATATCCTTTGTGTGGCTTCAGTGCTACAATGGACATGAAGCTGAAATGTCTTTCCAATGGTACTCTCATGGTAAAACCTAAAGTATAATTTTGGTTTCCCAGTTAAAAAGTGAGTTCTAATTATAATTCTCATCCATACTATTTTATTGACTCACCGAGTCCACCCAGTTCCAAGTAATTTTCCATTTTTATCATCATTATAACCACATCTCCAGGGCTCCAATGTGTATGAATATGACTGATCCATATTTTTGAATGACCCAATAAGCTTCTGTCTGAGCCCCTTGCGACCTGGCCATAGAACTGAGGGAAGAAGTATAACCTCAGTTGATGAGAAACCGTTGAGAAAATGTGAATAAGGTATGTTCATGCATGGTGGACCCAATACCAGAGGGTTCTGCCATCCCATCATCCCCAGTAAATATTTTTTAAGACCAGTTTCATCATGATACAAGCTAAAAGGCAATGATATGCCTGAAGTCCCAATGATATCCACACCATATCCAAAATCGTATGGCATCTCTTTGGATGGTCCTTGTAAACCAAAACAAATCTCTCCTGTATCACACCGGATGAATACAGCATTTTTCTATGAAAAATATTCATATCAAGCAATGAACACAAGTTGCAGCAAAAAAAAAAACTTAAGTCTGACATTAACACTTTCAATTCTGAGCTCAAAAAGTTCACCTCTGGTTCGCCATTTTGCCATGAGCTAAGGGAATCTAACATGAGATACAAAAAGCTGAGTTGCAGGGAGGAAATAGCATACAAAGCTGTAGTGAATATACCACTTGACAATTGGGGAACAATCTTCCCAGACTTGCATGAATGGAACAACATCTACAATGTTAATAAAGGTCAATCAGTACCACCCGGTTAATCAATATACGTTCCACTGACCATCACAGAAAATCAAAGATGGATTTGACTTCTGTCGGTTAAATCCAAATAGATGAACAACATTTGGATGGCTAGGTATTTTATCAAGGAACTGTGTGAGCAAAAAGGCAAAAAAAGAAAGTGTGAAAAGAAGTGTACTGGTTGGAATATTGCAAGAAGTTTCGTTCCCATACCTGGAATTGAAAGTTGTGGGTAGGAATAATTTTGAGTATTTTCTCATCTTGAGAAATATGAAAAGACATACATTATAGGCATCCTTTCCACTGTAACGCACAGCTACACAATGAGTTGAAGCACCAGCTGCATGGCCAAATAAGCCAATCTTATAGGCAGTTGTTGTGTACTTTAATCTATCCCATGGGTCCCACCATTGTAGTTCTTCATCGGCTTCTCTGATTGACAGTTGCTGTAAAAGACGCATATCGCCCTGACGTAAATTCTGGTACTGTGGAAGATCATAGGCTGCTATTGAGTGATCTGCATATGCATATTCATGAATGTGGACCCAACCAACCTCGTCAAAAATTGACTCTCCGCATGCACCATGCGAGACAATGTGACCCTCGGAATCGACTATGATCTGATTGCCAGCAACATTGTTTATTATGTTTCCCTTAAAACATGAATCTGAAGTGTTGTTGAAGAAGGACATCATTTGAGTACGCCTAGGCTCAAATGTAAGCGAAGATGGAAAGGAAGACGAGCGGCAAAATTTGCGGGGAACCGCGTCTAATATATCTCACAACACAAGGGATACACACTGCCCTCCAATGTTCCAAGACTTTGGAACGAGCGCCTCAGATTGTATTGAACAAGTCATCTAGCTTCATACAGCATTTGTACTTTTTGGTGAAAGCTGTCAAAGAGTTATTATTATTTTTGGATCTCTGAGACTACTAGTCACGTCTTTCGGAGTCTATGGCGCAAGCAATAGAAGCCTTCAAGATTTAAGTTCCCCACACGCCAAAAACACCAATATATCCGCCGAGCGGATTGATGACCGGAGAGTCGAACGGAAAGTAGATATATTTACGATTTAGATAGGTGTCTAGATATATTGTGTATCTCAAAGCTAAATATATAAACAGAAACCTGATATATTTGGACACATTTCAGTACATCTGACTAGTGAATGGACACATTGCCTATCAGATCTATAGAAAGAAGTACGGAAAGACTTCAAATCCAGGCTCCGGACATGGGTGCAGATATGCCACCAGAAAGACAATAAGTCCGGCTTCATGATATGGATGCCGATAGTTCATTTTTCCTTGGTACTGATATGCCAAAATTGAATTGGTTCTGGAATATCCGTTTCACAGACAGACAGACTATCGGTATCTCTATCATAACACCGGACTTATTGTTTTTCTAGCCGCATATCCGCGCCCATGTCCGGAGCCTGGATTTAAGATCTTTTTGTACTTCTTTCAATTGAATTGATTGGCAATGTATCTGCTCACTAATAAAAGGTACAGAAATGTGTCCAAATATATCAGGTTTCCGTTCATATATCTAGCTTTGAGATACAACATATATCTAGACACCTATCTAAATTACAAATATATCTACTTTCCATCCGACTCTCTGGTCATCAATCCGCTCGGCGGATATATTGGTGTTTTTGGTGTGCCAGGAAACTTCCATTCATTGAGTTTTCAAAGAATTCTGAGACTTACTTATATATGATGATAAGCCACCGTGGCCATATGACGCCTCATGCGTTCGAAAAGATGCTGGGAAGCTGGTTGATCTATGTCCGGCTATAGTATTAGCAATGTACTCTGTTGTACATTGCGTTGACCTGATTTTGTCTTTTGATCGTTGTATGCTCTTCACGTTTTCTACGGTGTTAACTCCCTGTTTGATCTTTCTTTAGATTCAAGTTGGAAATAAGTATGGCTTGGGGCGTTGGTGTGGGGCTTGGCATTTGAGCTTGGGCAGATTCTCGGAACCTATCTATTATTGAAGATTGAAACCATATGGAAAGTTCAAGCTCATCTTGATCTGCTCACCAACAGAGATGTCTATCACGCATTCAGTCTTCGCCCACATGATTACACTCTCTGCAACATGTCTTTTAACCTCTGATCCATGTTCAACTCGCTACACATTTGTTTCGAAGTTAAGAATTAATAGTACATAATATTCGATCGAACTGTTCGCATAAGTAGCATAGTTCGAAAGTCCAAGATATAAAGGACTTATCAACAAACACCTCTACCAAGCCGTCTATGTCTTCAATGCCGTCTCGACCTCTCGCTGAAGCCGATCTCACGGTTATCAAAGAATTCTTCGGACAAGTGGCAATATCTTTTTTATTGTATCGCGTTTACGCAACACTCTCCCTTACAGCCATCTGTTTAGTACTGTGCGTAGACTGAGAACCATTCCTTCAACCTATATATGCCCTAATATGCTTGTTGCACATCACAAATTTACAATGACCCGAATTAGGTCAAAAAAAGCCTCAGGATCAAAATTTTGTACGTATCGTACAGACGGCAATAAAAATCCTATGTGTGGGGATATGCCCGATTTTCTTTCATCTTGTTACTTTGCAATTGCACAGACTGACGAATAAGTCGATCCGGCCTCTCCACTTTTATGGTACACAAGGAAGATCTGTATCCGGACTGAAAGATATTGATTCGTTTGTCTAGGGTTCTAAGATGTTTGATCAACGTTCAACTCTTGAATCTCCACTTTTCTCGCATCATTGCTATGGCCAGTCTCTGTGAATGAGTGCTGTTAATTTAGTGTGGGTACGTACTGGTTAATGTTCAATAGACTCATTCGATCCACTCAACTGTAGAGAGCTCAGTGAAACTCTATAGCTAGTACTAGACAGCAAGATTGCAGTTACTTTTCAGTCCTTTGGATTCTAAACAATTGGTTTCAGAGTGCTGGATCTATATTGTTAAGCCTTGTGTAGAATCTGTACTTCATCAAACACACTTCATCGGGATTCGTGTGAGTTTGATTGACCCCGTCTTGACCGGCTTTTTTCGGCTTGTTCAAGCGAAAAAAAGCGACAAAAGCCTGTCAAGCGACAAGCCGGACCAGACTGGTGGTTTAATGTCACAAGACCGATTTATTTAAATTAAATTGAATACAAAATGAATAATTTGAATAGAATTTCAATACATTTGAATATATATTTCTATTAACTTGTTGAACTTGTTGGCTTACAGCTTAGGAGCAAGCCGAAAAGCCGGTCAATCCAGCCCTGTAAATGACCTCATTCTCTGATGTTGGGTCACTAGTTCAAAAATTGAATAAATAAATTGATATAACACCCAGGCCTGGTTTAAATAAAAGGTATCTAGGAAGAACAAAATACAATCACAAGACAACAGCGGTATGCAATTCAATAAAGTCCTCATATAGAAAGAAAGGTTATGTTATACCAGTCAAATTAATCCTCTCCCTTGGGCTCTACTTCTAATGTGGTAGTTGCAGGCACATTAGGTTGAGATTCTGTTATTGACATCTGCCCTTCAGAACCACTTGCTTGACCTGAAGCAAATCGATTTGATTGTGATAAAGACATTTCTCCAATGGTGGTAGGATTGGCATTTTCAGCTGCTGCTATGACAACAATAAGAACTGGGTATAAAGCCTGTGAAACTCAACATTAATATTCCATATTTTTGGAAAAGAGAGCATAGAACTCACTGAGACTCCTGGTAATACTGCACCCCAGTATTGGGCTATAGTACTATTATCACCATATTTGAATATTATTGTGATATTAACTATCTGCACTTCATGTTGGTCAAAATAAAAACAATCACAATTATCCTTTTACTTACCCAAAAAATGCAATACATTGATCCAGATCCAACCAACAGTAATAGAACTTTCAGTACCCTGCTGGATGGTGTGACACTGTTACTCAGATTCCTTTTAACATCTTGATAATGGCACCTATCAAATCTCGTTATCCAAGATCTTGTTTTAAATTGGACAACCCCACCATGTCTTATACCCAATAAACAGAGTGGCAATCATATTTGTGAAAAAAATTGGAAGGGCGATCAAGGCATTGGATTTTGAGCTTTCACTATCCAAATTTTTAACCTTTTGTACTGCAACAAGCCCTGCATCTACAAAACCTGCAGCTGATTGTAATGAAGTTAAAACTTGTGCTAATATGCCTAGGACATATACTCACCTAAGGAACCAACCATGCAGAACAACAGTGTCAGTTTGACAACACGACTCTCTGGGAACATGATCCATGCTCTCCACACCACAATCCCATCACTGATGACATACTATCACATTATTGAGTGTGATTAACCATGGAACATACTTTGAACAAGGGAACCTACATTGAGCCTGGCCACAAAAGTCTGAATAATGTCCATACTTGTTAGTACTGTGTTTAACTTTTTGGAATCTGGTGGTGGACTAAAACTCATTGATGGGACCTGCACAATGAATAACTCTAAGTTGAAGACAGTATTAACTAAGCTGGTCAAAAGCGTAAGTCCTGTGAGAATGGGCAGTACAGTCATGATTTTTGAACTTCTTGATAGAGAAGTGGTCATAAGGGGCAGTGAGTTTGTCGTGGCGGCCAAAGTTAGACAACAATGGGTGTCGAAGTTGGTCCTCCAAATGTGATCAAGGACTGCGGGGAATCAAAATCTGGCCGACTTTTCATTCCACCTTCTATTGACCCGATCAATTAACAGGATGGCTGGAACGGTTCTCTTGTGTCCCAAAACAGGGACAAGATTGGGAAAGATGTGCCGATGAAGGATGTGACCAAACCAAACACACCTGTTGTTAGTCCTACGTGTTATGTCTATGTGATATATATTCGAGAACAAGTCGACGCGAAAGCAGTATACAAAACGGCGATGGGGGCTATGGTTACCGTTGCATCAGGTCATCGGAGGAGTCCCTTTTTCGATTATATCAGAAAGTACTTGAATAAACCTCTAAGGTGAGAGTATATGAATAAAGGTGGAGGAGTTTTGAAACGGAAGCAGTAGAGAGCCATGATTCTAGCCCCGAAGCGGTGTGAAGATGAGCGCCGGAGGAGGGATCTATTAACCGGGCAAGGCCGCAGAATCATGTTCAATGGGAATCGGGGTCAGAATGGATATTGAACTCGTTTTCTGACTGAGTGTTTTCTTTCGCTGGTCGGTTTCTATGAAACATGAAAATCTGATCTCATTGGCTAAGTCTTGTGATTAATTTCTGCAGTATAAAAGGAACGACCATAGTGGTCAGGGCAACCGTGCGCCCCATCCCAGCGTTGTCTGGTGCACAGAAACAACGTCGTTACAACGAAGGCATGCGTCAAGGATTGAAGCTTGAATAGAAGCCATTCCAGTTCGCCGATTAATTCGGAATCGAATGGCGGCACTACATTATCATATTGCTTTGCTTGTCGTGATTCCATTCCCGAGCTCCGCCGTCATCTGCTCTCCTCTTTCGGGAGCCATCGTGAGATCGCTCATGCAATCCCATATCCGGAGCTTTCGGCTCAGATTCAGGACCTTGTACATTCTGTACGGTGTACTAGTACTCGTCGCGTTTACCCACTATCACCTCGTTCCATGCGATGCCACCTAGTTGGTCGATTTGGAAGTTCCACAAGTCGTTTCTTCAACGTCTCCACTGGCAATGGGCATCATCAAAACAGCTGGGTTGTTGCCTTTGGAAAACGGTGTCAGAGGGGGATAAAAGGTCGAAAAAGTCAACCAGTACAAGGCCCGAGGTATAAGAAATGTGGACAAATGGTGAGTCGCATTTTCATGACGAACAAAAGAGTTGACGCGTTAACGCCCTGGAGCCTAACGATACAATAGATGGAGAGAGCACATCACTGATGCAACTGCTGCGTGAAGAAGTATGATCATCATTATCCTGTGAGTCTTTTTTTGCGCTTTTTTTCGTTGATCAGAGCTCATGTTTCCTGCAGTGAGTCTTGCTGTCCTTACAGATTGTAAGGGATAAACCAATGTGTTGGGATACACAACGAGCGGCACTTTGTCATGTTTATAGATGTTTCTCCTCAACTCCTCCTCTTCCTCCTCTGCTCGTGAGCCTGAGTCCTCTCTCAATAAGATGTATTTCTCTCTTTCCACCGCACTCTATGTCCCACAGTATCGGCAACTTCTTAACGACCTCGTGTTCTCATTGTAGGTCCGACCTACTCTGCATGCTACCAACCACAAACATAACTCACCAATCATCCTACTTCGATGACAGATTTCATGGCTATATCACATCTCTGTTATCACTTATCTCTTCCCATTCATTCTCTCCTGCGCCTCATGTTTCACAGTAGACACCACACTAATTGTTGCATTGTAGAACGTCATAAAAGGTGAAGCGTCGGTCGAAGCGCAGGATCATGAGATTTGCAAGAGTTGTGTTAAGTAGGGGGGAGGTGAGAATTCAAATCCTTCTGCGCGCACTCTCTCTCCCCTTGTTGTCCCTTGTTCCGTCTCCTTATTTTTTGTTGTAGTAAGGGAGACTGATTTGATGTAACCAGGCATCTATCAACTTCTACAACTTGGGAAAGATGCAGAATCTAAAGTTATTTTTCAATAGGAGGGAAGAATAGTGAGTCATCTACCGTCGTGTATCTGGGGTCAATAATCCGTACTCGTTAAGGTCACCTTCGCATCTCCTTTGTCAAATCATCACCTGTGACTCGATTGATCTCCCTTTTCGTTGATTGTGTTTTTCTCATCACCTCCGTCAAATCGTCATCCGTGATGATCTCCCTTTTGGTTGATTGTGTCTCTTCTCATCACCTTCATCAAATCATCACCCGTGATGATCTTCCTTTTCGTTGATTGTGCCTCTTCGTGTATCTGGGGTCAATAATCCATACTCATTAAGGTCACCTCATCATCAAATCAAATCATCACCCGTGATGATCTCCCTTTTCGTTGATTGTGCCTCTTCTCATCACCTTCGTAAAATCATCACCTGTGATGATGATTGATTGTACCCGTTCTCATGACCTTTGTTGAATCATCGCCCGTGACAATCACCCTTTTTGTTGATTCTAGTCAATATACACACTCTTCATACCGTTTCGTATACTGCTATACACTGACGCGCGTCCATGGGCTCAAAAAGACAGTTTTGACATTGCGGAGTCAGAAGAGAAGGAGGAGTTTACATATAATGAGACTAGAAGTTGGGAGAAGGGGAACACAAGTAGGGAGAAGATCAGTACGGGATAACCAAGATCCCACCTCATCTCATTTTTGATATTTGAATTGTTACAAATCGTGTATGTGATGATACCTGCCGGGTCTATCATGATCTGATGCGTATTCGAAAAGATGCTGGGAAGCTGGTTGATCTATGTCCGGCTATATCCTTGGCAGTGTACTCTTTTATACATTGCGCTGACCTGATTGTGTCCCTTGATCGTTCTATTCTCTATGGTGTTAACTACTTGTTTGATCTTTCTTTAGATTCAAGTTGGAAGTAAGTATGGGGTGGGGCTTGGCAGTTGAACTTGGGCAAGCTTGCGGAATCTATTTATTCTGTTCTTATGAAAGATTGTCCTGAAACGATATAGAAAGAACGATCTTGTCTCGATTCGATAATAATGTTTTGATTGAACTATTCGTGAAGTACTAGTCGCGCAGTTTGAAAGTTCAAAATATAAAGGACATACTTATCCACATAGGCTTCTCTCCCACAAACACCTCTACCTAGCTATTTATGCCTTCGATGCAATCTCGACCTCTCTCTGAAGCCGATCTCACAGTTATCAAAGTTTACTTTGGAATAGTGGCAATATCTTTTCTATTATATGGCGTTTACACAACACTCTCCCTTACAGCCATCTGTTTAGTACTGTGCGTAGACTGAAGACCCATTCCTTCAATCAAGTTATGCCCTAATATGCTTCCACATTACCATGACTCCAATTAGATTGAAAAAGGCCTCTGGATCAAATACCATGACTGTATTGCCCCTTCTCACAGGACTTATGCTTTTGACCAGCTTAGTTAATGCTGTCTTCAACTTAGAGCTTCTCATTGTGCAAATCCCATCAATGAGTTTTAGTCCACCACCAGACTCCGAAAAGTTAAACACAGTATTAACAAGGATGTACATTATTCAGCTTTTTATGGAACGGCTCAATGTAGGATCCTTTGTTCAAAGTATGTTCCATAGCTGATCACTCATTGTCCTTTTAGTATATCATCAGTGATGGGATTGTGGTGTGGAGAGCATGGATCATGTTCCCAGAGAGTCGTGCTGTCAAACTGACACTATTATTCTGCATGGTTGGTTCCTTAGGTGAGTATACGACCTAGGTGTATTATCACAAGTTTTAACTTCATTACAATCAGCTGCAGGTTTTGTAGATGCAGGGCTTGATGCAGCACAATCAGTGAAAAATGAAGCTGCCAATATCTCAAAATTCAATGCCTTGATCTTGACCCTTCCACTGTTATTCACAAATATGATTGCTACTCTGCTCATTGGGCGTAAGACATGGTGAGGCCATCAAGTTCAAAGCAAGACCTTAGATAACACTTGGATAATGAGTAATTCTACAGGTATCATTACCAAGATGTTAAAAAGAATCTGGGTAATAGTGGCACATCATCCAGGAGGGTACAGAAAGTGCTATTACTGTTGATTGAATCTGGATCAATGTATTGTATTTTGTGGGTAAGTAAAAGAATAATCGTGATTTTTTTTATTTTGACCAACATGAAGTGCAGATAGTTAATATCATAATACAATTCACATATGGCAATGAAAGTACTATAATCCAATGCTGGGGTGCAGCAATACCAGGACTCTCAGTGAGTTCTATGATCTCTCTTCTAGAAATATGTATTAATGCCAAAGTTCACAGGCTATATACCCAGTTCTTATTGTTGTCATCGCAGCAGCTGAAAATGCCAAGCCTGCCACCATTGATGAGATGTCTTTATCACAATCAATTCGATTTGCTTCAGGTCAAGCAAGTAGTTCTGAGGGGCACAGGTCTATGACAGAATCTCAATCTAATGTATCTGGACCTACAACATTAGAGGCAGAGGTCACAGAGCATACAGGAGGAAATTTAACTTGACCTATATATAGGACTATTTCTAATTGTATGAGCCATTGTCCCACATGAGTGTATTTTGTTCTTCTTAAATGGCTTTTCTTTAATAAGGCCTGGGTGTTATATTTATTTATTTATTCAATTCTTGAACTAATAATCCAAGTGTATTTTATGATTCTACAGAAGGCCGACAAAAGTTAAAACTGAATCCAGTACTCTGAAACCAATTGTCTAAAATACAAAGGACTGGAGTCCAGTACTAACTATGGAGTTTCACAGAGCTCAGTGGATCAAAATGGGTCTATTGGACTTGAACCAGTACGTACCCGCACTAAATTAACAACACTCGGCACTACACAGAGATTGCGTCATAGCAGTATCACGATATTGGAGACTCAAAGGTTGAACACAAATATCGATCAAACAACTTATAACCTAGACAAACCGATATTTCTCAGTCCAGAAACAGATCTTCCTTGTGTAAGTACCATAGATGAGGAGGCAGCATCGACTCTTTCGTCAGTCTACTATAGCATGGCAAGATATCAAGACGAAAGAAAATCCAACATACCACCACACATAGAGTCCTTATTGTCGCCCGCTCGATACATACAAAACTTCGGACTTCTTTATAGAGAAGAGTTTATCGCCGGTTCAATCCTTTGCAGAAGACAAGAAGATGGTTCTTCAAAATGTTGTTAAGGGCAGTGGGAAATCAAAATCTGGACGTTTTAATCCGCCTTCTGTTGACCGATTAATTGACAGGAAGATTAGTTCTCTTGTGTCCAACAATAGGGACAAAATTGGGAAAGATGTGCTGATGAAGGACACGATCAAACCAAACCCACATATTATCTCTATGCGATATACTCAAGAACAAGACGGCGCGAAATCAGTATACAAGACGGCGATGGGGACTATGGTGACTTCGAGGCTGTCCCATCAGATCATAGGGGTTAGTCCCACGGTGTTCAAGATGATACCAGAAAGTACTCAAATAAGCTTTGAAACTTAAGGAGGGAGTATATGAATGAAGATGGGGAAAACTTGAAACGGTAGAGAGCCACAATTCTAGTCCAGAAGCGGTGTGAAGACGAGCACTAGAGGAGGAATCTATTAACCGGGCAAGGATGCAGAATCATGTTCAAGCTCCGAGGCGTTAGTGGAATCTGGCTCAGAATTGAACTCGTTTTCTGACTGGATAATTTCTTTCGCTGGGCGGTTTCTCTAAAAAAATGAATCGGAATTGGCTAAGTATCTATGTTATATGATTTCCATAGTCTTGTGCTTGAATAAAAGGGCGGACACCAACGGCCACAGTGGTCAAGAAAGCCGTGCAGTCCATCCCAACGTTGTTTGATGCACAGAAAGAACGTCGTTACAACAATGGCACACGTCAAGGCTTGAATGTAATATTTCCAGAAGCCATTCCACCGGTCAAATCGGAATGGAACGATGGCACTACAAAACGCTGCTTCGCTGGCCGGCAATTCTATGTGAGCTCCGCCGTTGCTTGCTTCCCTTTTTCCGAAGCGTTCGGCTCAGGGTCTAGAGCCTAGGTCACTCCTTTCGCGCTCCTCCCGTCCGATATTCTCGGTCTCCCAAGCTCAACACAGACGTCTCTTACACCAAGTGTGTTCCATATGAGTTAATTTTGAACCCGGCGTGTCTAACAACAAGTTTTCGGAATGTATCTGTTTTTCCTCAATACACTGTGGAATAGAGTCCCGTTGGATGAAGTGTTACGATGAAGACAATATCAATCCCGAAGTAGAGTGGACGCTGGTTAGAGATATCCGCAATTAAACTAGGAAAGCTAGATGAAGGATTGAAGGAACTAGTGACTGCCGCTTCGTTACGGTGTAATGTCGCTCCGTGAGCTCACTTGTTATTTTTTTCGTCATTATTCTCGTTCTATCCCTTTTCTTGCTTTGGTCCTGGACTCATAATATGAAGACTATTATAGAATCGGAAAGAATAAAGAAGACCGTTGGACGAGCACTGGGGAATCGTGGGATCCTACAAAAGTCGCTTTGCAAGTCTTTGCTCACAAGCTTGGGATGGGACGACCTTCATTGGTGGACCCGGAATCTTCCGCATCCTCTCCTTCCGACCCTTCGTCCGAACGCAGGGCTGACTCATAGAAACGCCCGCTCAACGTCATCGATGAGGATGTGGATGACGAGAAACAACGCTGGTATGCTTTCTTTCCTTTATCTTGTTCCTCGAAACGTTTCCATCTCAAGACCGGATATCCCTTTGACTCTTCTTTGAAGCGGATATCTACTAATCGATCAAGAGAACCTGGACTGCCTATCCCTTACTTCTTTTGAAGGGTGCTTGCTCTCCGGCTGATCAAAATAAGCTGGTCCATCCCTCGCTTACACATCCAGGCATAGATACAGAAACAGAGAGACGGAAAAAAAAAGATGGAAAAAGAGAAGGTAACACTGTCATTGAAACACGCTGCATGGCGACACCACTGCTTCCATTTTAATTGTTTTATTGGGTTAATCAGCTGACAGCTCATCTCAAAATTCGCTTCAGACAAGGTTCTCTGGGAGCGCTGTATACTTAAACCTTTCCATTTCGAAACTGCTGCTTTTCCAAGACCAGAAACGAGTCAAGTCTGCTTCGTCATATCTTTCCTATTTGTACTCTCCGAGAGGAGGAATTACAGCAATGCATACACACGGTTGACCAGCCAGTGTGCTCTCACCTCTAAAAATTCTCAAATTGCTCTTGCCGAGTGTGCCGATCCTCGAGGGCTCTGTCCGGCGTCATTCTTCAAAGACTTGAAACGAATGAGACAGATGGTTTTAGTGAAAATGATATAAAGGCTCGGTTAGAAGAGTGCGTCTTCTTTGTCTCTCAAATCAACCTTTTTGCTGATCAATTTGTGAAGATATGGCGACTCGGAGAACCTTCTCTCGGACAAGGTCAGTGTCTCTGATTGTCTTTGTTCGCATCAATGATCAGACAGATGCCGAAATTACTCATTCTCGTCCTTGTTGTTGCGATGGCTGTCTCCTTTGGTGTACAGAACTGGATCAAGGAGCGGTCATTGCTGCCGTCATTTTTCTCAATGTCTCTGTCGGATTCCTCCACGGGTACAAAGCGGAGAACGCTATAGATTCCTTTTGTAATCTTTTCTGTTATCGTGGCACAGAACGGTGTAACTTACACACCATTGTCCCATCAGATACTTATCATGAATATCAAGACATAAATGTCATACCTGTGGATCTTTACCTCTTATCCGTATACCATCTCGAAGTTGATGATGTGTTGTTGACAAGAGAAGCTTTACTGGCGTCAAAGGTTGTTGATCCAAGATTAGCAAGTCATATCCTTCTGGAGAGATTATGGATGTCAAAGCTCAGAGATAGGATTAACATGGCGACTGTGAGCACTAGTGTACTAACCAAGGGATAAAGGAAGGGTGTTGTAGTCATTACTACTAGTATGAGCACTCAGGTCAGAGTTATCGCGAAGACAATGGGTAAAAAGACATGGTTGAAGATGGATTATCCCTTACTTCTGGTGAGGGGCATTGCCGAGCAAGTAACAGATACCGCTAGTGTTGTGTGCTCACGCAGTACTGGACGGTCAGTCGGATCACACTGTGAGGGAAAGGGACATGAATGACAGTCTCAAATCACTTGATGAGGTAGCACGTACTTGGATCCTTGTTATGGGAGCATAAAGAGAATGCCGCTCATGGCCAAGGCCGTGTGCCCTTGCCTCCTAACCATTGGAAACCATTGAGATGAAGTCAACGCAACTTGATGCCTTTTGACTCTATTGTCGTCGATAATTGTGGTCTTCTCAAAAAAGGCGCTCAGTGGTTCGACGAGAGACAAAGTTGAGAGGGAGATTCGTCTTCTTTGGTTGGTGTCTATTAGTACGACCTGAAAGTACTCGGAACGGATCGGATTGTGTGTCAACTGTGAACGTGACGTGATTTGATGTGTGTGGTCTGGCCCGGTCTACTCCCGTGTTGGAATTTTTGCCGGGTACGTGTCTTCTCCTGAACCTTCCTGTCTGATTCTAATCCCAACCATGACACTGCAGACACTTCTCCAGATTCCCAAGCTTACCACGGACATCTCATCTACCAAGCACATTCCATATACAGCAGAACCCATCATGTCCAAGTGACCAACAGTTTTCGGAACGCGTCTGTTTTCATCAAGAAGATGCTACGCTACTCCTGGACATAGTAGAACATCCGTGGTCTTCTGCTTTTTCCCGGTACCAACCGACGATTCTTGGCCAAACTCGTTCATTACTCGACATGGTCTTTACTTCAATGTTCACTTGGCAATGTTCATCTGGTCCCTTATCCTCTAACCGTTACCTATAGACAAGGACGACCGATTATCTTGGTTCTGATATCTACTGGGACGGTGTGTTCCAGTGAGCTTCATTGTCTTCGAGCTTTTCACTGAAAGTCTGTACTTACAGTCGATGCAACCTACCCAACTCTTCCCTTCAAGCTCCTCACTCTCACTTGACCCATATCTATTCTCATCACGCTCAACATGGTTACCCGATACCGTCTGGTTTTGTCGATGCGAAAGGTCCACAACCGCCCAAAACGTTTCCCAAGTGTCTTCTTTGGGCTTCACCAAAACAGTCGACAGATGAATATGCATACAGGGCATTGTTGCCTTTGGAAAACAGTTTCAGAGGAGATGAGAGGACAGGGAGGTTAGACATTACGAGGGCTGAGATTACCGAGTACAGGAAATGTGGACAAGTGAGGCCTGAGGTGAGTTGCATTGTCCTGTCGAACCAAACGAAAGCGTCGGCGCCAGATAAGACGATACACTGGAGAGAGCGCATTACTGTAGGATTTGTAATTGCTACGTGATAAAATATGTTGACCATTGTCCTGTTAGTCTGTTTTTGTGCTTTTTTTTTGTTCTAGGCTTGTGTTTTGTGTGAGTCTTGCTGTCTATTCCGCCCTTTCATCCCTTATGGATTGTAAGGGATAAACCAATGTGTTGGAATATACAACGTTGCTCCTAGTAAGTTCTTCCTCTTCCTCTCGTGAGCCTCAGTCCCCTCTCTGACCCTATTATAACCAATAGGATGTACCGCTGTCTTTCTACTGCACTCTACGTTCTATTAGGCTATCAGCAATTTTTTAACGCCCTCGGGTTATCATTCCAGGTCCGACCCATCCCTCATACTACTGACCACAAATGTAACTAACCTACCATCACCTATCATTCTTACTTCGAGACAGATTTCATGGCTATATCATGTCCCCGTCGTCATCGCTTACCCCCTCACATTTATTCTTTCCTGTGTCTTATGTTTTGCAATAGGCATCATGCTGATCGTTGCTTTGTGGAGTGTTATGAAAGGTGAAACGTCGGTCGAAGCACAGGATCATGAGATTTACAAGAAAGTTGCGTTGAGTAGGGGTGAGGTGAAAATTCAAATCCTTCTGCGCACGTGCTCCCTCTCTTTGTGTTGTCCCATGTTCCATTTCCTTTTTTTTGCTGTGGTAAGGGAAACTGATTTGATGTAACTAGACATTTATCAACTTGTACGATTTTGGAAAGATGCAGAACCAAAAGTTATTTTTCAATATCGGGTAAGGAGGATGGTGAGTTACCGTTACCCATTGTCGTGTATCTCGGGTCAATAACCCATGCTCATCAAAGCTACCTCATCTCCTTTGTTCAAATCATCGCCTGTGATGATCTCCCTTTTCGTTGATTGTACCCCTTCTCACTATGATAATAGTCCGATGTACACACTTTTCATATCGTTCCATATACTACCATACACCAACGGACAATCATGGGCTCGAAGAGAAGGTTTCGAAAGACATCGCGGAGTCAGAAGAGGAGAGGAGTTGACTGATGATGAGATTGATGAGAATAATTTATAGGAATTGAAGGAAGAAGGGAGAAAAGCATTTGAGATGCATTTAAGATGCGTATAAGATGCATCAAGATGCACATCTGAATATTAGAGGCCTTGGGATTAGCCAACCGTCGCCAACCGTTGTGCAGATTTGAATTGAAAAATGACGTCATATCCAGCCAATCTGCGCATCGGCTGTGCAACGGTTGGCTCTGCGCAAGGTTTCTATTGTATCTTAAAAACCAGGTGGCCCGATTTGTTCATCAACAAAGATGTCTGTCATGAGTTTCCCACACAATTACTGTACCATTTCGAAGTAATGTTCAGTCACGCATCACACAAAGGTCTGAACCAGGGATTCTAAGGCCATTGTCACACATCACAGTGGACTTTGAACTGTGTGACCAACCAAGTAATTTCAGTTCAAAAAACCAAAAAAACTCATCTTTACCTTTTTTTTTGCCACTTTAGACTTTCTTTGCCTTCTTAACTGTAGAAAATTTACTCTGTCCAACCAAAAGGTGTATCTGCAGACTGCGCAGTCTAAAAGCACAGGAAAATTTGTAGGTTAGTTA
>ML179835.1:0-25539 GCA_004369135.1 Dendrothele bispora CBS 962.96 | reverse complement strand
GGAAATTTTCGCGGGATCTGTTAATTTTCGTACTCGTCTCATCGGAGACAGGACTTAGGGTGTGTACGAACTCGCGAGTCGTTACGTGACCAGGTGAAGGGTCAGTAACCATATGATAGAGCTGTAGTAGCGGGAATGTGACCAAAGAAAGAAGGAGATAGCACAGAACTATGATACCGCCTATCCCTTTACATTAGCTGTCCCTATACATTAAGACAGTTTTTTGCTTCTAAAAGAATTGAAGGGCAGATGAATGTTCGAGGCCCTAAAAAAGGTGGTATCAAATGTAGATAAAGTACAACTGATGGTTTCCACTTCGTCTAGGTTACTACAACTTCACCTTATTACGAATTTTATGCATCATTACAGCTGCGCCTTAACCACACTGTCCGTACTTTAGAATCATTTCTATAACTATATAGGATAGTTTATGCTGAATCTTGGTTTCAATTACTAGAATTGTTACAACTCAGGTTCGATCTTCACCATCTCACACTTCCTCCCATTCTATAGCTTACTTGTAAGTGGTGACAGCTCCTTCACACTACGTCTCACTGTTCTGGTTACGGCGCAGACACGGTAAAGTCTGAGGCTTGTTGTCCTGACTCACGATCGGAAGTCGCGCGTGTTTCTTAAGAATGAAGGAGACAAGTATTTCACTTCTTTTTCACTGAAATTAATGAGGATAGGATGAACGTCAGGTCCCGTAGTGATGAGTCTAACTTCTTTTAAAGATTGAGAAGGGGTTAATGTAGTAAGTACTTAGGGTCGGTAGAGAGGTGGAGCATTTAGGAGTGTAGGTCGAGAAAGTTGCGTAGGTACACAAGAGGTTCGAGGGGTAAGGCTATGGTATAGTATTGTCGGAAGTCCATTATCTATAGAAGTAGTTGCAACGTGAGCTTTACGAGTTACTGTGCGAGTAGGCTGGGTTAAAGCCTCAACAGTGAACTCTGTCCATGTTAAAACGCACGTGGCAGCTTAGACAGATTTTTTTTGTACTCGTTATGATAACTCTACAGTTCTTGTTGAATGACCCTAGTCGCGCCACTGCCCCTTATGATTGTCCGTCTAACGCGTGTAAGGACACATCTCGTCAATCTGTTATAGGTCCAACTATTTTAACTGAGATTTATGAGTGGGCAACACATTCTGATAGTAAAGGAGAACTCCAAAGAGAAGACGGGTGGTTTTACCGTTAGAGTGAACTGTTCATGTCGCCTGTAGCCTGACTTACGTGAGTTCTGCTCCGCGCGCATGAAGACCTAGAACTCTCCAACCTCACAACCGGTACTGCCACTACTTGTTTCCCTCAAGCCGATTGGCAATCCTAGTGTACCATAACGTGATTCCAGGACAGCGAGTGAGTGGACGAGCTGGACGTGAGGGACTGAGGAGTGTCTGTTTACGGCTTATGCCAGACGAGGGGTTGGGCTTTTTTTTTTGGCTTTTTCAGTTGCGCGTAGAGTCTGTTCGTCCTCCTTTGTTAACGCCTTCGTGTCGCGAAAAAGCTTCGGCCCTGGGTCGACAGCTAGTTTCTCCAACGTTTTTTTAAGAGTCAAGGCATGGTCTGAGAAGCTGCAGCATAGTTTCCCCTCTGCTTTGGTTTTTTTGATCGTGTACTCGTAGTCGTCGACGATTGACTCCGTCTTCTTGTCCATAACCACTTTACCCCTTTTATGGAACCGTCCTACCGTGCCGGGAAGTTGTTCTCCTGGTAAGCCGGGTTCCAAGAACTATATGAGTCTCGGGCACCAGTGCTACAAGTCCTGTTGTGGCAGAGAGGAGTTACCTATTTCTTAAAAGATTTGTCTGTA
Organism: Dendrothele bispora CBS 962.96; assembly: GCA_004369135.1. NCBI lineage: Eukaryota > Fungi > Basidiomycota > Agaricomycetes > Agaricales > Dendrothele > Dendrothele bispora. Next base: position 23,725 of record ML179835.1, on the reverse strand, counting down.
GGCCTTAACTCCCCCCTCTGCTCCCTTCCCAGACCTAGGGTTTGCTCGAGTTCGGAAGTTAATGTCGTGCCAGTCGGTAGTAAAACGTGATGACTTTTCGTGACATGGTTTATGTGAAGACAATAGCGTAGGAGAGGCAAATCTTGCTGATGAACCTGCGGATGTGAACCGGTGAGATGAACGGCCGTGATTGGTCCGGCTTGACCATTTTGCCCATTGCTGGACTATCGTACGATCTATGTACCCTTGAAGAGTAAATTCACGACTTCCTTGGGTAAGATGTGCTTTGGGGACTACTGAAGTGACAGAAATGTTCAAAGACGTTCAACTGGGTTTGACCACGCATCGACGCCCGCTTTCAGTGTCGACGGTAATATCCGGTCGACCCCTGAATTTCCAACTCTGATGGCAACTGATGCATATCTTCGGGCGGTAATATACTGAAGAGATTTTTGTAAGCGGGGCGTAACCGAGGAATTTCAGCGATTACGAGGCCGATTGAAAGGAATATGAACCTTAACCTTTGCGTGGTCTTGCTTGTCAAGACCTTTATTACCAATCATTTATTACCAATCGGGCAAAACTCGTTTCGTCACGCCTTGTGGTCGCACCACTGCTCGGCTGTTGGTCCGACTTTATTTCTCTCCCGCCCAACACTACTCTACACTTTACTGTTCTCTGATGTTAACAGCAAACCAATTCGCTACAGTGGTATCATACACCCCACTTTCTATAATCACTCCATACACGCATTCTCGGCAGCTGTAGTTCTAAAAAAAATCGGCCAGGAGATCAGTTGTTGGGTGCGTGCCGTCCTACACCATCGATACTTAGCTCGAATGAGCAGTCTAACCAAAAACAGCTCGGAGAAATCTAGAATGGTAAGCTTCTGATATGCTCTATCAACACGGACTTCCATTGCTTGTTGAATTCGAGCACAGGTCGTCAGGTTCTCACCTTTCCCTCGATAAAGGGCTCGACATGATGCATGCGGCGTTCAATGACATGCACCTGACTTAGACTAGCCCCTGCAAAAGTCACGGTTTGTGCTGAGTTATGTGGGTGTCAACGCCAGCGGCGCCATAACTCAAGGTCAAGATCTCTACCATGACACGGACTTAGGACTACGCTTTCTTTGGTACATTTCTCAAGCTCTTCCGGCCGGTCAAATCGAGTGGTTACCTACGGTGACACATAACGATAAATGATTCGATCTCACGGGAACTTTGAATTCGTCGCAGGCTTAGGGTCGGTATAATTGGTGAGTATAATACGAGTCTTTGTCGAATTTATATAGATCCCCTACAGATATCGCGAAGCCTTATAAAGGCCTGTCTTGGCGTCTTCCGTATTTCCTGCCTTTCCCTTGGACATTAACTTGAAAATGTCTTTCGACTTCTTTTATTTGGACATCCCTCTGGCTTTCGTAGCACTCTATTGCCTTGTTCGTCTTGCAAGAGGACCTCGACACAAGCTCCCTCTTCCACCTGGACCCGCAGGATTACCTTTGTTGGGGAATCTACTTGACATGCCTAAAGAGAGGGATTGGGAAACTTTCGCAAAATGGGGAGATCAATATGGTGCGTTTCACGCAAAAAACTCGTCAATTCTTGGATCTGGTTAAACATACCTTTTCACGTATTTCCGTCAATGTCCTCAGGAAGCCTAGTCTCAGTGACTGGTTAGTCCCTTCTTTTGATTCGTCGATGTCCCCTCGGTCCTAAATTCGGTTAACACCTTTCCTTTGTTGAATGTCCCTTAATTTTCAACCTGGGGTTGTTTGTATCTCATTTCACAATAAAGCGCTCGGTCAAGTCCTCGTTTTCACCAATTCTGTCTCGGTCGCCATGGACATGTTTGACAATCAAAGTGCCATCTACTCTGATCGACCCGTGTTTCCGATGCTCGGAGAACTCATGGGATGGAAATACTCGATGGGATTTATACGTTACGGTCAACGATGGAGGAGCATCAGGAGATTGAGTCATCAACTTTTAGGGACGCCGAGTAAAGTCAAGGTCTTTCATGGACAAGTGGAGGTGGAGACGCATAAGTTTTTGAAGAGAGTTTTGGGGGAACCGGAGAGGTTGAAGGATCATCTTCGAAAGTGAGTGCTGCTATTTTACTTTATACTTATTAAGTCCTTCACAGCATGTAACATGCATATGTACATATATGTATCATGAAACGCACCATGATTCAAACACTTCTGATCTTCTTTCTTTTTCCTTTTCCTTTCGAAGTTCTAGAGTAGAGTTTTACGTTGACTCTTTACTTTTATAATTGACGACCCGTTCTATCTCGGTTGTTTCTAGGACGGCAGGTGCAATCATCCTTCGTATGTCATACGGTTACGAAGTACAGGAGGGTCCAGACCCACTTGTGGACTTGGCAAACAGGGCCACGGAACAGGCCTCTCAGGCGCTCGTTCCAGGGAGGTTTTTAGTCAACTTCGTTCCTGCTTGTAAGTAGTCCATTTTTCACTCACTAAGACTTATCTTTTTAACCAAATTCTCTCTGTGAACGCGCCCCTCCCTTTTTCTTGTTATTTTTGAATTCGATTGGTCAAAAGTGCTCCATATCCCAGAATGGTTCCCAGGCGCTGGGTTCAAGAAGATCGCTAAAGAATGGGGTGCAAGTCTAAACGATACAGTCGAAAGACCGTACAAGTTTGTCAGAGATCAAATAGTAAGTACACAGTGATAATCTAGTGGTAAATCCCTGATTGACCTCTACTAACTCCTATTCTACGCTGCTATGCAAGGCAGCAGGGACAGCTGAAGTTTCGTTCGTGTCGAAACTTGTCGAGGGAAAACAATTGGATGATGAAGAAGAGTTTGCGGTTAAATGGGCTGCTCAGTCTTTTTACGCAGGTGGGTAGAGACCCAAAACTTCCATATAAAACGAAGAAAAAGCACTGTTGATTGAACAATTCTTTTGATCTCCCTAAAAGCTGGTTCTGATACGGTACCGTACTTTCTTCCTCCTCTCTTCAACAACGTACTGACAAATTCCTTTTTTTACTGACGTTTTTCCATCTGTCTTTATCCCAAATCAAAAATACCTATAGACCGTCGGAGCTGTCTATGGGTTCTTCAAAATGATGGTCCTTTACCCGGAAGTTCAAGCGAAGGCCCAAGCAGAGATCGACCGCGTCGTAGGACCAAATCGGTTACCGACGATAGCGGATATAGACCAGTTACCGTATGTGAATGCGTTGACGAAAGAGACTTTCAGGATACATACGGTTGTTCCGATGGGTATGGTTATTTACTCAAGTGATTTTTTTTTTCGTGTTTGCTCACCACTCTACCCCGTTCTTGAACTTGTAGGTGTACCGCATAGCGCTTCGGAGGATAGTGTATATAATGGATATTTTATACCCAAAGGAGCACAAGTGTTTGCAAATCTCTGGTATGTATTTTCTATAAGCTCAGGCGTTGGCTTTTGGTTTTCCTGGGTACCCCGAGTTGACTATAGTAATACCGTACCCCTTAGGAGAATGACACATGATCCAAAAACGTACCACGATCCGATGAAGTTTAATCCTGAACGTTTTTTGGGGCCAAAACCGGAGTTGGATCCGACAGACTTGATGTTTGGATTTGGCAGGAGGTATGTTAAGAGTGTCATTCGTCCGATGATTTGGATTCCCTTTTATCTATTACTGACCTCGATTCTTGATGAATAATGTCTACCAAAACGAAACAGAATCTGCGCAGGCCGTCACCTCGCTGAAATATCCGTGTTCATCTCTTGTGCGATGGTTTTGGCCACGTTCAACGTTAACAAGTGTTATGATGCGAATGGGAACCGTTGGAACCTGATTTGGGGACTACGCCAGGAGGTGTTAGGTGCGCTCTCTTTTCTTCTTTTCTTTTTCTTTTTGAATATTTGTGGGGGGAAACCTTGCTGATTGCGAGTCACTTCTATATTTTTTACTATGGTTTACTATGGTTAGCCATCCAACGGACTTTAGATGTTCGATAACGCCGAGGTCGGAGAACGCGATCGCGTTGATTCGAGGAGAGTTGTCGTGTTGAAATATTATTTTTTGTGAAAATCGACGAACATGCGTAGTTATACGTAGACAGGGAGGAAGCCGAGGCGGGATTTATTAAAATTCCAACAATCGATGTAGTGCTGTCGATTTCAACAAGGTGCACTCCACTCACTTACAGAATTTGTAAGTGGGGTCTACAGAAATTTGAGAGCGTTTTGACGAATAAAATATGGGTCAAATTTCGCGATGTGATCTAAAGAAAGCTTTGTATAAATTCGACAATTCTGTCAACCTTCAGACGAGAAAATTTACATTCAAAAACACTCTTCAGAGCATTTTGCTCCAGCCTCGGAACATTCTACTACAAGTATACAAACATTTTACTTCCAAGTTCTTTTCCTGATCCACTAGTTCCACTCCTTGTCATTCCCATCCTTTCTCTTCTTCTTAGGCAAATCTATCTCTTTTGTTCCTTCTGCTCCCTTCCGCTTGGTACTGGATGCATATGGCCTGGCGCCCTCACTCTGCAAGTATCTTTGCTCAGGAATCATGACCGACGGACGAGGTTGCACCAGCATCGCTACCGTTGGCCTCTCCGGTTCTGGCCTTTGTGCCATACCCTCCTCAATCTTCCTCAGCCTCCTACCAACATTTTCCACAGCTAGAAGAGTCTCCTCCCGCTCCGCGGCCGCCTTCGCTGACATCTCTGCTCTTGCCTCTGCCACTTCGGCTCTCATCTCCTTTATCTCTTGTCGTATACCCCTAAGCTCTTCCAAAAGCTGCACAGACGAGTTGGATTTATGACTTTTCTCCCTCTTCTTCTGGGCCTCCTCTCTCTTTTTCTGGGCCTCCTCCCTCTTCTTCCGGGCCTCCTCCCTGTCCTCCTCCCTGTCCTCCCTGTCCTCCTCCCTTTCCTCCTGGTCCTCTTCTTCGACATCTGACTCAACTGCTGTCTTGCTCTGTCCCTCGCCTTTTTTCACCCGTTTGATGGCAAAAGAACATTTTCTCTTGGACTTCCTGCAGGCGATGCAAGTCCTACCACACCTTGGCTTTAAAGGAGGCTGGAGGCATTCGGTGCCGCGTCGGAGGCATTGCTCACATGGCCTATTCACACCTCGAGGTTGGGGTTTACTAGTAGTAGGAATGTCCGGTTCGTTGTTGTCACTCTCACTGTCGGCATCATCGTAGTCGGCATCATCGTAGTCGTCCGAGTCCAGAGTGGTAGCCTGAATTGTCAATGGTTGGTTCGTAATTCGGAAGTTAGGATAAACTCATGATCACTATAACGCACCTGGGTAGGGCCCTTTGACATTGTCCTTGCTACACTTCTCTCCGGTATCGGAATGACGACTTCGACTTTCATTCTCTTGGTTGCCTGAACCCTCCTCCGTTCTCTCTCTGACTCCTGTTCCTTCCTCTTTCTTTCCTCTTTCCTCTTCGCCTCTTCCATTTCCTTCCGCTTCTTCTCCTCTTGTAGTTTCCGAACCTCTTGCTCTACCCATTTCTTTCTCTTCTCCTCTCGTTCCTCCAAGACGGCCCTTCGGGACTGCTCCGCATTGTTCCAAGCCCGTTCCCATTTTCTTTTCTTCAAGCTGTATATCTGCATGTCCTCTTCATTTTCCTCTTCTATGTCTTGGAGTTCTTGGCCGCTAAGGCCATCTACCGATCGTGGTATAGGCATCTCCGGTTCCGGCAGATCGAAAAGAGGGGGGGATGGACATTCATCGCGGAAATCTGGTGTTGCAACTAGTACGGTTCGAGCATAATTGATACTGGCGGATGGCTGATATTTCGAGATCCGAGTATGGGCGAAGCTGGGTGCGGACATGTGGTAAGGTTCAAAGGAAGCGGGGGTTTCAAAAAAAAAATTTATGGGCGGCACTTCCATTTGTCTATGTTTGTCTCTTCGTTGGCGCGACTATTGAAACGAAATTCAGTCTTCCAGTTTTGTTATTCAACATATGTATGTCAAAATAAATTGAAAAACAGATATCGATGGATCGTTTTTGATGATTCCAGGATGTGGCTATACTGTGGGCGTCTAAAGAATAAGCGATTGTGGCTAAAGGAAATACGCCCAAAATACGCGACGCATAGCTACTTGTCGATTCTCAGATGTCAGTGCTCGTTGCCCAGCCCCAACGAGTCGATGAACTTGTTTCTGGAAAACATGAGTTCAGCGCTCAGTGTTGATTAGTCAAGTAAACCGTTCCTCTTCAAATTCGATAAGGTTTACGCGGAGTTTGAAATCTCCGCTCCCGGGACGACCAATACTTTATAGAACTGGCGCCAGCTCAACACGTGTAGACAGTGCGTCTTTCTTCCCTTCCCCCTAGAAGGTACATCATTCAACTTTTACCTGGTCATAACGGCAGGAACTTATTTCCTCCATTGAAAGCTTCAGGACACTTTGACACTTTTACCATGTATCTCCTCAACACGAGAACACTCACCCTTCAGAGTTTTTACGACTTTATCCCTGACTATGCCATTCTTTCTCATACCTGGGACAAGGAAGAAGCTACGCTCCAAGATGTCCAGAACAGGGGCAAAGATGGGTGGAAAGCACCTGCTGGTTGGAAAAAGGTTGAAGGTGCTTGTACTCACGCTCAAAAATATCACTGGGATTGGATCTGGATCGACTCGTGCTGCATCGATAAATCAAGTAGCGCTGAGCTGTCCGAGAATATCAACTCCATGTACCGGCTCTACGAAAATGCTGCGGTTTGCTTTGTTTACTTATCTGATGCATCAAGTGAGGAAGACCCCAGGGATCCTGGATCACACTTTTCAAGGAGCAAGTGGTTTACGAGAGGCTGGACCTTGCAGGAGCTGATTGCACCGTCGGCATCGGTTGTCTTTTTGGATCATTCATGGGAGGAAATTGGCACTAGATATAGTTTGCGGGACATCATCTCTGCCATCACCTCAGTTCCTGTTGGACTCCTCGAAGACGGAGATCTCACGAAATATAGTATCGCTCAGAAAATGTCGTGGGCAGCTTTCAGACGAACAACTCGACCAGAGGACCAAGCGTATTCGCTAATGGGGATGTTTGATATATGCATGCCCCCGATTTATGGAGAAGGAGGGGCTAAGGCTTTCATGCGACTTCAACAGGAGATCATCAAGACATCTGATGACCGTAGCATTTTTGCTTGGGTTGTTGATTGCAAAAGGGATGCGAATGGAGAAGTAGTTGAGGGTGATTTCAGAGGACTGCTTGCACGGTCTCCTGACGAGTTCAAAGGGTCCGGCAGAGTGGGCATTTCTACAGCGAGTTTCTCCAGGGACACAACATCCTTCTCGTTCAATAACAACGGCTTGCATATCCACTTCCCTATTGTCCCTATCCACGATATAACTCGAACATCGTTGGAGTCTCAAGTTGATGGGGATATCTGCAACATATTTCGCGCATCGCTGGATTGCCAGGTCAATGACAGTGGGGATGTGTGTAACATCTACATTCAGAAAATAACTGACCGGCATTACGTTCGCTATCGTCCAGACCGGCTGGTTCTATGTTCTGTCGAGACACCCGAGAAGGTGCAAGAGATGATCATCAAAGAGATCCCACCATCAAGACAGACAAGGAAGGTCTACGATGGCTTTGGAAACCAGGTCCATCTCCGTCCCGCAGCTGAAGAACGTTTCGAGAACGTGATCATGACCTGCGATGACAGGAATTTTACTTCTAGGTTTTTGTCATCATCTCCATTCACTGTCAACTTTAGCTGTTGCAATAGCAACGAAACGGCTCACATTTCCTTTGCCGCATCAGAAGAAGGTGGAGGAATGCTTTGGATGGCGTCTTCGAATTCCTTGAAAATGGGTTTTGTCGAGGGTGCATTTTATGCAGACAGGTTAACAATGGAGTTGGGATCTGGTGGCTTCGTAACTGCTGCCATGCACATCACAGAGCGGGGCGTAGAAAGAGAGATTGAAATCACTTACACAACATCTTCTATGATACCAACTTTGCGGTGTCACCAATCCCAATTCATTGAAATACCGGGCTATTCGCTTCGAGATGTCTTCCCCCCAAATCATTCCGATCGTGGGTCATCAGATGATCTGTCACCGCGTCTCTACCTTTCCCTGTCGAAAGAAGCCTCTAGTGCGTGTCGCATCTTTGATTACAACGGATGGAAAATTGCGATTGGATTCAACAAAAGTGGAGAAGTTTGGGTTCATGTACCTCAGGATATTCGCAGGGAGACATCTAAAGAGATCTGGGAATCCTATCAGAAAAATGGTACAAGAGCGCAGTTCAAGAGAAATACTTCGAGTAAGATCGGTTATCGCGAAAGGGCCACTGTTCACAAAAACGATGGTCTCCAATTCGCTTCTCATTTCCTTGTAATCACCCAAGCTAGAAATACCATTTGACGCTATCGTCGAACAACCTTCCACTGAATTGGATTTTGTTACAGTTTTTCCATATCCTTTCGTGTCCACATCATTTATCACTCCTTCCCATATGGTCAACTCTCAATAGCATTTTGATTTCAACTCGGTGCTTTGTACTTTTGAAGACATCAAATTTCTTTCAAGTATTTGTTGTTTTATAATATTGTTAGTTGATGCAAAGCTGACGGAGCCCAAGTGTCCAGCCCGCCCAAGCTACTAAGAGACCTTAGAAGGTACAGAGATCTGGCTTGTCTTGTTTTGTTTAACCTGGCACAAAAGAAGTGGAAACGGAGCTGATGTGAATCAATTGATATTTAAACTTACGTGCCGCTTGTGTATATGTATATTTTAGTCGTTCTATACTACTTACTTTGCTCAGCGAGCTATCTTTCAAATCAATCTTATGGTCTCGGTCAAAAAATCAAATGTATCCAACTCCTCTCTTGATTAGAGATTTACTTATACAGCGTAATTCTGTCGACACGTTGTCGGTGGACCACATAATACCAGAGAAACTGAGATTAAGGTTTCAATAAGCCAGGGAGGAGGATAAAACTTTACATCGATCCTGACGTGGAGGAACAAGAGAAGTATAGGGCTATATAGACTCGATGTGATCAGAGGTCAAATAGAAAGTTGATCATAAGTAAGTTAAAAGAATTGAACCGTGAAAAGATTGGCTGGTATGCTCCAAAGTCACACCGTTTATCTCGGTCCGAATAGGATCCCTCGTGTTCATTCTAATTGCCAGATAGATGATAATCCAGCCAAAAACTAACAAATGGAAGAGAACATTAGATCCCCAGAACACCTCCCAATTGACTCGATACTCCTAATCAGAGACCATGGACCGGACCCGTTTGTAAAATTCGCTACTCCAGGTTCCTCGAACGATCCTGGCTGGGATCTTTGTGTTGTTCATCCGAGCAAGAGTTGTCTCGGCTAATTAATTGTGATCCACAAAACGCCCGCCCCTGCTGGGATCTTGCAAAGTCGCGAATTTCAAGAATGTTTTTGGTTTTCAGCGTGTACATGTCTTTCCTTGTCCAACTTGTTACTACTGTGTTCAGCATCATTTCCAGAAGAGGTGACAAACACGGATTCAAAGATCGCAAGAAAGGTGGGTGAAGATGAGAAAAGGATGAGGAAGACAAGGGAAATTAGCCTAGTAGAAGGATTGGGGCTAGCTTATGTCGACAATTACTAGTAAGTACCTAGTGGTAGGATGCGAGAACTGGAGTTGAAAGGGAACGTGAAGCGACACAAATTCAAAAACCCAGTTGTGTCCCGGTTTTTAGATGAGATGAGAGTTGATACAGATGCAACGAGTCGATCTTTCAAGGTAAAAGTCTTGATATAGGCGCTTTTTTGGTGGGTTTCATATGCGTTTGACTTGATCTAATTATCTATCTGTTTACCTCCCCTGCCTACCCTAACGTGTCCACCGAGGTCTATACACAAAATCTATGAAAAAGTGCAAAGGGAGGACAATATGAAAAGAAGTTCTACGGTACATGGACGGTTCGAGCATAATTGCCAATACGGCCGGATGGGCTGATATTTCGAAGTATGGGCGAAGCTGGGTACGGACATTGTGGGTTGGGTTGAAGTAAAAAAAAAAGCGGGGGGGTTTCGAAATCTTTTTTTTATTGGGCAGGCACTTCCATTTGTCTCTGTTTGTTATATAAGTTCTGAAAATTTTTTCCTTCCGTTGGCCCCGACTTATTGAAACGAAATTCAGTCTTCCAAAGTTTGTCACGGTTATTCAACATATGACATATGTATGTCCGAATAAATCGAAAACAGATAATAAGATATCGATGGATCGTTTTTGATAATGATTCCAGGATACTACTTAGTACTTCGTTCTTTTAGCCACAATCGCTTTATTTTTTCAGACCCCCCCACAGTATAGCCAGACCATACGCGACGCATAGCTATGTATGTAAGTGTGTCGATTCTCAAACAGATGCGGTACTTAGTACTCGATTAACGTAGACTGCTCGTGCGTACTGATTGGGGTACTTACATAGTTGGACCCGGTAAAACTCAATGAGAAAAGAAACTGGGTACTTAGACTTACTATGGATTGTTGCAGTACGCACTTGAAGGAACTTGTTTGGGTTTCAGAGACTCGGAGGTGTGACTTGGAATATCGTATATATTATTATATAGGCGGCTCAAACGGATTGTGATAGATAAACTTTATTAAGTCGACGGGGGCTACTACTACGTACGGGACTAAAGGCTTGAAAGCTTGAAATATGTTGAAATTTATTTAAAAATACTTTTCCTTATCATTCCCATCCTTTCTCTTCTTCTTAGGCCCCAAACCTATCTCTTTTGAAGTTCCTTCTGCTCCCTTCCGCTTCAAGGTACTGGACGATCTGAGGCTAGCACCCTCACTCCGAGTCTGCAAGTATCTTTGATCAGAAATCATGACCGACCCGGGAGGACGAGGTTGCACCCTGGGCATCGCTGCTACCGGTAAACCGTCGTTGGCCTCTCCGGCGGCTCTGGTGGCCTTTGTACCGCCATACTACTCTCTTCGATCTTCCTCAACCTCCTACCGACATTTTCCACAGCGCCAGCTAGGAGAGTCCGTCTCTTCCCGCGTTGTTAGTAGCTGCCTCCAACACCTGCTAACGACTTCTCTGCTGCTTACCTCTGCCAATTCGGCCCCTCATCTCTTTTATCTCTTGTCGTATGCCCTTGAGCTACTTCCAAAAGCTGCGTAGACGAGGTTGGATGATTTACTATGGCCTTTCTCCCTCTTCTTCCGGGCCTACCTCCCTCTCCTCCTCCTCACTCTCCTCCTGGCCCTCTTCAAGTTTCTTCTTCTTCGACATCTGAAGGGCTCAACTGCCGTCTTGTTCCGTGCCTTACCTTTTTGTCCCCCCCCCCCCGGTTACGGTTACTAATGGTCGTCCCAAAAGAACCATCCCTTTTTGGCTTTCCTGCAAGCCACGCAAGAAGTCCTACAGGCTACCACGTCTTATAGTAGGCTGGAGCTCGAAGACATTCGGTACCGGATCGGAGACATCGCGCTCGCATGCCTCCGAGTCGGGGTTAGGATTATACCTGGATTGCCACCTGGTTCGTTGTTGTTGTTGTTGTTGTCACTCTCGCTGGCACTGTCGTCGTCATTTCCAGCAGTACCACTGTTACTGTAGTTGTCCGAGTCCAGAGTGGTCATAGCCTGTATGTATGTAGTTGGTTAGTAAATGTGGAAGTCGGATAGATTCATAGTATAACGCGTTACGCGCCTGGGTACTGGGGCCCTTTGACCTTGCTGCGACCACCGAGTCTCTCCGGCATGGGAATGAGGACTTTGACTCGCATTCTCTTGGTTGCCTGAACTCCCCTCCGTTCTGTCGACTCTGACTCCTGTTCCTTCCTCTTTCTTTCCTCTCTTCTCTTCGTCTCTTCCGTTTCCTTCCGCTTCTTCTTCTCCTCTTGTAATTTCCTCAGCTCTCTCTCTATCCATTCCATTTTCTTTTCCTCTCGTTCCTCCAACACGGTCCTCCTGGTCTGCTCCGCGTTGTTCCAAGCCTTCTCCCATTTCCTTTTTTTCAAGCTGTATATCTGCATGTCTTCTTCGTTTTCCTCTTCTATGTCTTGAAGCTCTTGGTCGGTAAGGCCATCTACCGATTTTGGTATAGGCATCTCCGGTTCCGGTAGTGAGAAAAGAGGTGGGGATGGACATTCGTCGCGGAGATCTGGTAGTATTGAACCAAGTGTTACTACGGTTCCAGCATTGGTACTGGCGTGGTATTTCGAAATCCGAGTATGAGTTGGGTTAAAAAAAAAGCGGATCCTTATTTTTTCCATGGCATATGCCGCGGCCAGATAAGATTAGACAACCGGTGACGTCGCATATGATCTCAGATAAATGACTCGAGTCTCCTTCCTACTTACAGCCTTTTATCTTGAACCACTCCCCTCTCAAACTGTTTGCAACAATGTTGACCCGCGTCGTCAGGTCTTCTTTACTGCCCTCTCTCCAGAGGCCAGCTTCGTTGGTTGGGTAAGTCCACCTCTCACTCACTCCCGACCCCCCCTCTCACTCCCGTCGTGTCTCTTGTTCTCAAAACATGTATCTAACTTTCCCGATAACGTAGAACCAAGATAACCGGACGAACCATGTCTTCCTCTTCCCTCTCCACCACCGAACAACTCCAATCCTTCGGCGAACGTCACGTCACCAAAGGAATCGGTAGGATCGCTCCTGGCGTGATGAAAAAAGCGGAAGGTTCTTACGTCGAGTATCTGGATGGAAAGAGGATGTTGGATTTTACGTGTGGGATTGGGGTTACTAACTTGGGTCATTGTCATCCGAAAGTCAGTAAGGCTGCTGCTGAGCAGTGTATGCAGCTCGTACATGGACAGGTGAGTTCCCTTCCGTCGTTTTTGAGCCTTTCAAACTGTGTTTTTTCGTATACTTATTTTACTCTATACAACAGTGCAGCATATCATTCCACGAACCCTACCTCCGTCTCATCGAAAAACTCCTCCCCATAATGCCCCACCCTTCCCTCGACTCGTTCTTCTTCTGGAACTCCGGGTCCGAAGCCGTCGAAGCCGCGTTAAAGATGGCCCGAGCTACGACGGGGAGGCAGAATATCATATGTATGCAGGGGGGTTATCATGGGAGGACTTTTGGTGCGATGGCGGTGACGAGGAGTAAGACGGGGTATTCGGAGGGGTTTCATCCGCTTATGGTGCGTTCCCTGCGTCTACTTCTCTACGTTTCAACGTCCTTCGTTCCTTGTCCCCCCAAAAAAAGTAACCGCGTCTTTTTCTCTTTTCGTAGCCAGGCGTATTCGTCACCCCCTACCCCTTCTGGCACCAACTCGGTCTTTCACCCTCCACCCCCACCCAAACCCTAACCCAACTCGCACTCAACCAACTCCACCTCCTCCTCCAACAACAAACCTCTCCTTCCGACACAGCTGCTATTATTATCGAACCTGTGTTGGGCGAGGGCGGGTACGTTCCTGCTCCGAAAGAGTTTTTGGTGGGGTTGAGGGAGGTGTGCGATGAATATGGGATTCTACTGATTGTGGATGAGGTGCAGAGTGGGTTTGGGAGGACTGGGGCGTGGTGGGCTATCGAGGGGAGTGAGAGTGTTGAGGGTGATTATGAGGGAAGTAGTAGTAGTGGGAGTGGGGATGGGGGGGCAGTGAGACCGGATATACTCGTGATGGCGAAAGGCTTAGCGAATGGCTTCCCGTTGAGTGGGGTTGTGAGTAGGAAGGAGGTGACGGATAAGTTGAAGCCTGGGTCTATGGTGCGTTTTATTGCGAGCCGCAGCGAGCAATTATATGTTTCTTCGTTTCTTCGTTTTTATGGTTTTTATGGTTGTTTGTAGTGAGCTTTTTTGTCCCGGTTTTTGCTAATGTTTGACGTGGGGGGGGTGTTGGTTTGTTGTAGGGCGGAACGTACGCAGGTAACGCCGTATCATGCGCTGCGGCTTGTGCGGTTATCGATGCTATGGAGGAGGAGAGGGTGTTGGAGAACGTTAAGGAGAGGTCGGTCCCCCTTCGTCCTTTCCTCTTCTCCCCATGTCCTATTCTCTTCTCCTTCTTCCTTTTTCTCCCCACATTGACGTTAACCCCACACCCCCATCAAACACAGATCCAAACACCTCCTCACCTCGCTCCACGCGCTCCAATCCGACCCGGCGCTGGCACCATACATCCTCGATGTTCGTGGGAGGGGGTTGATGGTCGCTGTGGAGTTTGCTTCGCCGGCTCCCCTCGGAGGGGGGTGGGATCCTGTGTATCAGAACCAAGGTTCGTTCGTCTCTTCCCAGTGTCATACCCTCTTACTCTTACCCCCCGCTCCCCCTCTTAGACACTGGCAAACCAATCCCCCCAAACCTCGCAACCCGTGTAGCCAAGAAATGTATCGAAAAGGGCCTCCTGTTGTTGACGACGAGCGTGTACGAGGTTGTTAGGTTCATACCTGCGCTTAATATCGGGCAGGGGGAGATGGAGAGGGGTGTTGGGGTTTTTGAGGATAGTTTGAGGGAGGTTGTGGGGGGGTGGGAGGGGGAGGGGAAGTGAGTGAGAAGAAAAGATTTATGTACGACTGAGTTTACTTGCTTATTGACGAAGAAAACCCGGATTTCCCGAGTCCTACATGGTACATAAAAGCATGAAACGTATTGAAGACGTACAACCTATCGGTCTCTTTAGATTTTTTTTTTTGAGTCAGTACTTGTCTCAGTACAACGCGTGCCATAACGATTACGATTTAGAAATTCTGAATTCACGCCAAAGGGCCAAAGGTCCAAAGGTGTGGGTTCGGGGGGGCCTCATGGCATTGGCTGGGTGCGTATGTATATGTACATACTTGAAAGGTTCAAAACCCGAGCTCGAGATGTCTTCTTTTTTTCTTTCAACCACCTATACTAGTGCTTGCCACCGACTTTTTGACCCTTCGCCTGGCCATTCGTGCTTTTTTTGTTGTTGCGCCTCTGCTACCATCTTCCCCGCGCCAGTACCTCGACACCAGTTCCGCAATTTCCAATAACGTATAACGCGGTAAGACGCGTCACCAGACACCAGTATGAGTATCACCAAGTCTGACAGTGACTCGGACCTGAGACAAATCCCGTCCATCGATTCCATTCTTCAAGCTTCAATCAGCCACTTTCAAACCTTTAACTTCAACAGCTTGACTGTCGCGACCCAATGTCATCGATGCCTCCACCACCACCACCATAGCAAAAACAACAACAACAAGTTCAGAACGGAGCTCGAGAGAAGAACAATGCCAGTGGCCCAGTGGTGGATCAAACACTGGCAACGTTAACGCGACGACTCGGAACTCGTCTTTCATAGATGTAAGTCTTAGATTTCTCTCGGTAATGAGGGGTGGTGGCTCGTTTCTTCGTGTGTCTTGGTCCAAGGGTTATATAGGGTCTAACAGTCAATCTTGATCGTTATAGGACGCTGTCAAAAATGCTCAGCGTGACGCGTATCGTTCTATGGCGTATAGTCGTGACTTTGGACGGTCTTTCAACAATTACTCCGGATCTAATCACCATCCGAATCACAATCTCCAGAATGGCCAAGCCCAACGAGCTGAGCAGGGTATTCAGCAACGTTGGCAATACGACGCATCGTTGGTTGGTCGGGACTCTGAAGAGTCAGTGCAGAGGTCTGTGGTAGGCCTGATGCCGGTTCAAGGTGTGTGTCTTTGGATTAGTATCCCGTCTCGGGCTGGAAACCCAGCTCGATGAGATCTGTTCTAATCTATAATTAGCATGGACACCATCGTTCCGACCGACCGCGAAGAACTCTTCGCCTCACTCCACGCACTCAAATCCGATTCGGCGCTTTCACCATACATCCTCGATGTCCGAGGTTAATGGTCGCAATGGAATTTAATTCGGCTAGGGAAGAACAAGGGGTGGATCCTGCGTATCAAATAGGTTCGTCTTCTCTCTCTCTCCTCCCAGTAGGCTTCCTGACTCGTTCGTTTCCTAACTCCTTCGTTTTTCGTTTTTCGTTACTCGTCATTCGTGGTTCGTAATCTCATACATCCTCAACCCCGCTCCCGCTCTCTTACATAGACACAGGCAAACAAATCCCTAAAGGTCTAGCATCCCGCGTAGCGAGGAAATGTATCGACAAGGGGATGTTATTGTTGACAACGAGTGTTTATAAAGTTGTCAGGTTCATATCGGCTTTGAATATTGGGGAGGATATGAGGAAAGGGTGTTGGGATTTTTGAGGAGAGTTTGAGGGAGGTTGTTGGGGAGGTTGAGGGGAAGTAATTGTTTAACGTTTTGGCGTTTGGTTGATGGGGAAGAAAAGGAAAAAGGAGAAGAAAAAGTTTTTATGTACGACTGGGTTAAGTACTTATTACGAAAACTCGGCAATTTTATACGGCTCAAACCTTTCCTCAAAAGCGGCCAAGGTTGCGGGAAAAGTCTCGATCAAAGCGTTCCCTCTTGACACAGCCAAGACAGTGTCTCCGACCGGAGGAACAACGATTCAAATGATTCCTTTGCTGATTCGGACTCGGGGTATACTTCCAGACAGGCCGGACAAGCCTCGTCTACTTCTGTTACATTATGTCCAGCCCTTCCTATAATTCCGATTATTCTTCACAGTTCTGGGTCAACGTCGTTCCCCGAACCAGGTATAATTCTTACTTTTTTATTGAGATCATTGTTTTGATAACAACTCTCTGAAAACATCTCCCGAAAAGTGTATTGGTCTCACCGGTCTTTTATTGCCAATAGCCAAGTTCATTACACCTCCGGAGGTATAAACCTCTTAATTAATCCCCTCATCAACGGTTGAACATTTTATCTTGAATTTTGGATGCTCACTTCAGTCTCGAAATTTTCTTTTGTTATCTACTATGGGTGTTAAGAAAGTGAAAATTTTCAAAATATGGTCTCTTCCACTTGGATCTGGCCCGGGAATTGCTATCTTTTTTTCAGTCAGAAGGAATATATTTTAGGAACTATTTTTTTCATGATTAGCAAAAGAGCAATGTGTAAGTATACATATCAATGCATCAGCGCAATAGAGAGATTAAATTTCGCTTGTAGCTAAGTTCAATGATTACATAGATCCCACATCGATACATTTCCTTTAATTGTAGGCTGTTGTCACCAAAAACATCATGTTGCTGATATGTTGCATAGCTCCTGTAGGTCATGATACTTATCACATCAGAAGTGCTCAAGCATGATATATATCTAATCAAATACTTGACAGAGACAGATGTTCACAGTGCTTTCGGACAACCTTGTCCGCAGCGAATTTTTTTGATATGATCAATATCGAACATCCATGACACGTCTTTTACATGATCTAATTTTGGATCGGAGATTGTTACCTTAAAAATGCCGGTCTTCTGCTTATATTGTTTCTTGCACTAACAGCAACCACCATTCTCTGTTCTTTTCAGGTTCATTTTATGATGGGTACTGTCTGGAGAGTTGTAGATGACCATGATAATGCACAGATTGAATATTCAGGATCTTGGTCAACTGATCTCGAGAAGGAGGGCTCTGAAATAGATGATAACGAGCTCAGCAGAACAGGCAATTTATTCAATTCATCCCTCCATACTACGACAAGTAGCTCTGCAACTCTAGCATTCTCCTTCAATGGTAAGTGCTGTGTGTATAAAGTATTTTGAATGACTAAATCCAATCTAATCTAGGCACCTCTTCTATTGGCCTGTATGGAACTTATGATACCACCCAAGCAAGGGATGGGTCGGAGCTTCCCGTTATTAACTGTTACTTGGATGGGAAGTGGATTCAATCATTCAATTATTCAGCAGTTACAGAGTCAAACGCCAAATCGGGATTCTCTAGTATCTTAAACAATCATTTAATGTGCCAGCATGATGTGGCATTTGACTTTGGGGCCTCCGGACTGCACAACCTGTTTGTGAACAGCACTGCTACCATAGAAACTCCATTTTCCGTTGACTGTCTTTTGTTCCCAAAACAAGTATCTAACTTTCCCGATAATGCAGAACCAAGATAAACGGACGAACCATGTCTTCCTCCTCCCTCTCCACCACCGAACAACTCCAATCTTTCGGCGAACGTCACGTCACCAAAGGAATCGGTAGGATCGCTCCTGGCGTGATGAAAAAAGCGGAAGGTTCTTACGTCGAGTATCTGGATGGAAAGAGGATGTTGGATTTTACGTGTGGGATTGGGGTTACCAACTTGGGTCATTGTCATCCGAAAGTTAGTAAGGCTGCTGCTGAGCAGTGTATGCAGCTCGTACATGGACAGGTGGGTCACCCCTTCCCTTCGTCGTTTCCAACTGTGTTTTTCGTTAATTTTCCTCATACTCATACTTGTTTTACTCTATACAACAGTGCAGCATATCATTCCACGAACCCTACCTCCGTCTCATCGAAAAGCTCCTCCCAATCATGCCCCACCCTTCCCTCGGCTCGTTCTTCTTCTGGAACTCTGGGTCCGAAGCCGTCGAAGCCGCGTTGAAGATGGCTAGGGCTACGACGGGGAGACAGAACGTTATATGTATGCAGGGGGGTTATCATGGGAGGACTTTTGGTGCGATGGCGGTGACGAGGAGTAAGACGGGGTATTCGGAGGGGTTTCATCCTCTTATGGTGTGTCTGCGTTTCTACGTCCTTCCTGCTTCCCAAAACTAACCGTGTTCTTTTTCTTTTCGTAGCCCGGCGTATTCGTAACCCCCTACCCCTTCTGGCACCAACTCGGTCTCCCACCCTCCACCCCCACCCAAACTCTAACCCAACTCGCACTCAACCAACTCCACCTCCTCCTCCAGCAACAAACCTCTCCTTCCGACACCGCTGCTATTATTATCGAACCTGTGTTGGGCGAGGGTGGGTACGTTCCTGCTCCGAGAGAGTTTTTGCTAGGCTTGAGGGAGTTGTGCGATGAACATGGGATTTTGTTGATTGTGGATGAGGTGCAGAGTGGGTTTGGGAGGACTGGGGCGTGGTGGGCGATTGAAGAAAGTGGGTTGAGGCCGGATATACTCGTGATGGCAAAAGGCTTAGCGAACGGGTTTCCGTTGAGTGGGGTTGTGAGTAGGAAGGAGGTTACGGATAAGTTGAGGCCTGGGTCTATGGTGTGTTTCTCAAGTTTTTAATCGGTTCTATGAGTGTTTGAGGGGGTGGTTGATTCTTTTTTTTTTTGGGTTTGTTGTAGGGCGGAACGTACGCCGGTAACGCCGTTTCATGTGCTGCGGCTTGTGCGGTTATCGATGCTATGGAGGAAGAGAGGATGTTGGAGAACATGAAGGAGAGGTCGGTCCCCCTCTTCGTCTTCTTTCTTCTTCTCTTCTCTCCATAATCCCTTTCCTTTCCTCCTCTCTTCTTTTCCCTTCTCCTGAACTCGAACGTTAACCCCCCCACAACACAGATCCAAACACCTCCTCACCTCGCTCCACGCCCTGCAATCCGACCCCGTGCTCGCACCCTACATCCTCGATGTCCGTGGACGAGGGTTGATGGTCGCTGTGGAGTTTAATTCGCCGGCTCCCCTGGGAGGGGGGTGGGATCCTGTGTATCAGAGCCAAAACCAAAAAGGTGAGTCTTCTCCTGCCCCCTAACTCCTCCTCCTCCTCCCTCCCTCCCCGTCTGCCGGGTTCTGTTTGTTTGTTTGGATTGAGGCTAACTCCTTCGTCCCTCGTCCCTCTTACCCGGCTCGCTACCGCTCGCAGTCCCCCCAAACCTCGCAACCCTCGTAGCCAAGAGATGTATCGAAAAGGGTATGTTGTTGTTAACCACGAGCGTGTATGAAGTGGTGAGGTTCATACCTGCGCTTAATATCGGGCAGGGGGAGATGGAGAGTGGGGTAAGGGTTTTTGAGGATAGTTTGAGGGAGGTTGTGGGGGGGTGGGAGAGGGAGGGGAAGTAGAGATTCGTTGAAAGGTTTGAGTGATGATGGGATGGATGGGTTAAGGGGAAGAATAGCAAGAAAGGAAAAAGGAAATGGAGAAGGAGAAGTTTATGTACGACTGAGTTAAGTACTTATTACGAAGAAAACTCGGATTTCCTAAGTACATGTATCCCTTATTGGTACAACCATCGCGGTCTCTTTTCTTTTGTTTTTTTTTTTCGAATTATTGTGACGATCATCAGTGTCTCAGCTGCAGTACCTACTCAGTTTTTCACCCATTTCACAAAGCCGCATGTGCGCATAGCGATTACGATTTAGAAATTCGAATTCACCCAATTGCAAAGGTCCAAAGGTGTGGGTTTCGGGGGGGGGCCTCATGGCATTGGCTGGGTACGTACATAATACTTGAAGGTTCAAAACCCGAGCTCGAGACGCGGTCTTTTTGAATTTCGTTTTCTTTCTTTCAACCACCTTCTCGCCGAAAATTTGACCCTTTGCCCATTCGTGCTTTCTTCCGTCTCTGCTCCCATCTTGTTCATTCAACATTTCCTTCTTTGCTCCTCTCCGTTCCAGTACCTCGCTCGTCAATACGTATAACGCGGTAGACGCGTCACCAGTTACCAGTATATCACCAGTGTCTGACTCGGACCTGAGACAAATCCCGTCATCGATTCCATCTTCAATCAGCCACTTCCAAACCTGGGCACTGAATTCACAACCTTAGACTGTTGTCGCGACCAAATGTCATCGAGATTTCTCCCAGTAACTAGGATGAGGGCCCGGGGGTGGCGGCTCGTTTCTTCGCGTCTTTGGTCCAAGGGTTATATATATAGGATCTACTAACAGTTGATTTTGATCGTTATAGGACACTGTCAAAAATGCTCAGCGTGACGCGTATCGTTTAGCGTATAGTCGCGACTCTGCACGGTCTTTCAACAACTACTCCGGATCTAATCACCATCATCATCATCAAAATCTGCAGACTCGGAATGGCCAAGCCCAACGAGCCCAACGAGCCGAGCTGGGTACTACTCAACGTCAATACGACGCGTCGTTGTTGAATCACGACTCTGAAGAGTCAGTGCAGAGGTCTGCGGTAGGCCTGATGCCGGTTCAAGGTGTGTGTTTTGGATACTATCAGGCTGAAACTTGCTGAAAGAGATCTGTTCTAATCTGTGATCAGCATGGATACCATCGTTCCTACCGACCGCGAATCAAGTTGCGGCAGCTGCACCTCCTGGAGCATACTCGCCGAATACGTATGGTCGACCGGCGATTAATGTGACTTCACCAATGAACTCGAACTCGAACTCGTATCCTGGGGCGGTCTACAATCAGTTGCGACAATTACGCGTTTTTTGACCGACAGATCACGTCGGAGGTCAAAAGAACTCTTCGCCTCTCTCCACGCACTCCAATCCGATCCGACGCTTTCACCATATATTCTCGATGTCCGAGGTCGTGGGTTAATGACCTAAGTCGCAATGGAATTTAGTTTGGCTAGGGAAGAAGGAGGGGGTGGGATCCTGTGTATCAGATCTCTCTCTCCCCAGTGCCGTGTTCTGTTTGAATTTCGGCTTCCTCCGTTTTTTTATTATTATTATTCATTTCTCGTCATTTGTGGTTCATCTCATACCTATACCCTTACCCTCAACCCCTTTCCCGCTCTCTCAGACACAGGCAAACAAATCCCCAAAAACCTAGCATCCCTCGTAGCCAAGAAATGTATCTCCAAGGGCATGTTGTTGTTGTTGACGACGAGTGTTTATGAAGTTGTGAGGTTCATACCGGCGTTGCATATCGGGAAAGAGGGTATGAGGACGCGTGTTGGGATTTTGAGGGGAGGTTGAGGGAGGTGGTGAAGGAGGTTGAGGGTGTCCGGAAGTGAGGATGTTGGAAAGGATTGAGATTGAAAGGAATTGTTAGCGTTTGGCGTTTGATGCCAATGGATGGGTTAAGGGGAAGAAAAGGGGGAAGTTTTATGTACGACTGGGTTTACCTACTTATTTACGACGAAAACTCGGACTTATTGGTACATATGTAAAAGCTGATCAGAAACGTATTAAAGACGTACAACCATTCGGTCTCTTTAGTTTTTTTTTTTTTGAATTATTGTGACGATCATCAGTGTCTCAGTACCTACAGGAATTAACCGTTCTCTTGGACACCGAAATTAGAACCGATGTTCTGGTAAGGATTGAAGCAATACTCAGACAAGTAAAGTACCCACAATATATTAGTAGGATATATACTATACTTGTACCAAGTTATGTACCTATTGGATGTGTCTACGTAGAGCAATAAGCAGAATAAAAGAGGGATGCTAGGATTAGCCGTTCCGCGTCACCTGGACAGTGTGACACACATTAGGATGTCACACGCGTTTTAGACCATGTTGTGTCACGCATTTGTCACGCTTATCGGCTATCAAACCACCGAAAAACATGAGTTTTGGTTACAGGGCTTGCAAATCTTTGTCATTCCCTCTAAAATTTTATTCCAAGCTACTTTCAGTTATGCCGATTCTCTTGAAAATAAGCTTGTGTACCTCGGAATTCGTTATTATGCACAAAAAGCCGGAATAAAATTTCAAGTGAAGGTCATTTTATCATTAAATCTACCCTCCAAGAACGATACAATATGATATCATTCCAAATTTACCCTCGCAATGTGTAATGGACTTGTACATGCTAATATAAAGGAGTGTTGAGCCCCGGAGTGTTGCCCTTTACTGAGAAATTGCCACTGTCCAGGTGACTGATGGTGTCCAGGACAGTGGTTAATTCCTGTACTCATTTCTTTCACCCATTTCACAACGCCGGCATGTGCATAGCGATTAGAAATTCGAATTCAACCCAAAGGTCCAAAGGTGTGGGTTCGGGGGGCCTCATGGCTGGGTACGTATACAAAGCTCAAACCCGAGCTCGAGGACTTCTCTTTTCGTCCTTTTTTCTTTCTTTCAACCACCTGCTTGTCACCGACTTTTTTGACCCTTCGTCCATTCGTGCTTTCTTGTGCCTCTGCTACCATCTCGTTTATTCGCATTTTCCTCTTTGTTCTTCTCCGTGCCAGTACCTCGCTCGTCATTCTACAATTTCCAATATAACGCGGTAGACGTCACCAGTAATTACCAGTTCTGACTCGCGCCTGAGACAATCCGTCATCCGTCATCGATTCCATCTTCAATCAGCCACTTCAAACAACTTGACTGTCGACCAATGTCATCGATGCCTCCACCACCACCATGGCAAAAAGTTCAGAACGGAGAGAAGACCAATGCCAGTGGTGGATCTAACACCAACGTTAACACGACGAAGTCGTCTTTCATAAGTCTAAACTCTAATGTACGTCTTTTTCGATTTCTCTCGGTGATGAGGGGTGGTGGCTCGTTTGAAGCTTCGCGTCTTTGGTCCAAGGGTATATAGAGTATAGGGTCTAACAGTCGCTCTTGATCGTGTAGGACACTGTCAATAATGTTCAGCGCGACGCGTATCGTTCAGCGTATAGTCGCGACTCTGCGCGGTCTTTCTCCAACTACTCCGGATCTAATCACCATCATCAAAATCTCCAGAATGGCCAAGTCCAACAAGCCGAGCCGGGTACTCAGCAACGTCAATACGACGCGTCGTTGATCAATCACGAGTCTTCAGATTCACTGCAGAGGTCTGCGGTAGGCCTGATACCGGTTCAAGGTGTGTTACTATCCGTCTCAGGCTGAAACTTACTGAACAATATCTGTTTTAATCTATGATTAGCATGGCTACCATCGTTCCGACCGACCGCGAATCAAGTTGCGGCAGCTGCATCTCCTGGAACATACTCGCCGAATACATACGGTCGAAATCTCCAGAACGGCCAAGCCCAACAAGCCGAGCCGGGTACTCAACGTCAATACGACGCGTCGTTGATCAATCACGACTGTTCAG
>ML179834.1:0-45475 GCA_004369135.1 Dendrothele bispora CBS 962.96 | reverse complement strand
GAAAAGGACATATATCGTCACTTGTATTTCTCTGACAGGTAAGGCTCCGTCAATGTCTGTACTGGTATACATGACGTCAGAAGTGCCCCAAGTGGAAAATGTGGTTCTCGCGAAAACTAGTGACAGGTTATGGTAAGGCCTGAAGCTTTTATAGTTGTTTTTTAGTACGACCGGTAAAAGAATTGCCGTTCTGTCTGGCATATGCATGTATGATACTCAAAATACCTAAAGTTGACGACCAGCACTCATCAAGGCACCGAAGTTCTATGCAGAAGCGGGTATGTCATGGTCATCATTGAGTTCTCGGTCAACAGAGCATACACATTGATAAAGCGGGAGAACGCAATTGAAAACGCAAAACCTCAAGACATTCTGGGGCTCCAACTTGATGTTGTCATACATTGGATGAGAATAAAGAATGTTGGAAAGAACCATTAATTTGATTGCATGCCAGTGAACCCGATGGATGCGGTGGAATATCATGAATAACGAAAGAAATGAATCAATCAGGGTCTTGAGGAAGGCGGAATCGTCAACATAGCAAATCGTGCTCCCCGATGCCGTGCCGATGCACGTCATATGGTTCTAATTTTACTGTCAAACCAGTCGGGGTGACAGAGAATATAACCTGATAGCATAGACGTTCCCTGGCAAGAACTAGCCATTTCTTGGATATTTCGTTTTGACCAACTTTTGTCTCAACAAGTCCTGAGTTCAATACGTCGATCAAATTTATGCTACCATGCTATCACGGCCGCGGTCAGAATGACAACGTACCTATCATGACTGCAGATGGCAAGGAGCAGAAGATGTGATCAACCAATCGGCGAGGGAGACCTCAAGAGAGCCTACAGGATGCTGATGTAAAATTCCCGCGCGGGTGCACAGCCACTGCCTCGTGCCCCATTTCACCGAGACCGGGCGATGGTGAGGGATAAGTAATCCTGATAATTGAGGGCCTAATGAGACATGGGGGTATAAATGAGAATAGCTAAGAATCACAGTGATTTGAGATCACATTCAGAGTTCTACTTGTGCAGAAAAACTCCCTGGACATGCTTATGAATAGACCGCATTCGCTGCGATATATATCGACGTTTTTATTCCATAAGAAACATTGCATATCTATTTAGGACCCGCTCTGAAAATCCTCAAGTGGGGCTTTGGTGGGGCGACAACCAAGATTACTAATGTCTAAACACCCTCCCTTCAGATACAGGTACGTGGCCCAACATCGTGAATGACCATACCTTCTTTGCGGACAGACACCTAATATCGTGGGGATTTGTTGATGAGAAAGCGGAGGTTTGTGGATTGAATGAAGAACTAGTTGTCGCGCATGCATTGTTTCGTTGTCGTAGAGGATGGTGTCGAGCAAGTAACAAGCAAGTAACCAAGTAGATTCGATCCGCTTTTCCATTTTTCTTTAGGCTCCATTTTATTTCTCTCTAACCCCACTTTCAAACTTCATTGTGGAGTTGCAGTATATCTCGTAGCGAATGCGGTCTAATGCAAATTTTTGATAATCTGGGTTCTTTCCCATCATGTATATGTATTACTTTAAAGTTTTAATAAGATCGTTGAATATCATTACAATAAGTATACGTACTTCAGATTAGTGCAGAAGGTTTCTCTACTTAAGATAATATTCAATAGAATCCAATGTGTTTATACAGTGAATGATTGTCCAGAAGAATTGATCTACTGTGGTAGTAATAACTCAATCAACTTAAAACTAACAGGTAACTAATTATTGAAATTTGTTGGAGCTTTAGCTGGACTCCTGGACAGAAATCTGATAATATATTTCTCATCCCCAGCCCTGGAAGTCTGGACTAACTTGGGCCAAGAAATTTTGCTCAGACCCGGACCTACACAAACTTCGGCAACACCGTCTCAATGCGTCCAGTTGATAACCGTCGCAATCAGATTAATGTGGAAGAATTGGACCCGAAAGCGTTGGCTGTGCACTAGAACCTGCTACTGGGTGAAGTACGTTCGGAGCGAAATGAACAGTCGGTGCAGTAAGACCACCGCGAGTTGCCACCATGTTGTTGGAGGAGAATACCTCTTCTCTAAATCTTCCTAATCGCACATTTCGGAAAACGTGACACGCCATGGAGTTAACGATGATCAAGTGTATCGAAAGCATGAAGAAGCGATAATATGGATCAATCGAACTCATCAAAGCAAGGATCGTGACAAGAACTTCCCAAAATAGTGAAATTCTAGTGATTTGAGTATATTGAAATTATCCATGAAATTGGTGACTCACAGGTAGAAAATTTGGCCATCTTGAAGTATACACTTCCATAGCGAAGCACTCGCAGTGGGTGAAGGAATGAAGAATGTAACCGCTTCATGATTGCCACTTCTTGAAGGATAAATCAATTTGTACATCTTCCACGATATAGCCACAAAAACAGCAGTATCATGCACTATTGCCGTTATTGCAACAGCAACACCAGCACTGAAATGGTCTAGGATTATAATACAGGTGAATAGTTCTTTGTCTGGACTTGGTATGGCATTTACAACAAAAAATGCCACGGAGGAACTGCCCACAGTAGCAAGCCACAGGATGAGAAGGAGCGACCTGACCAATGGATGATCCAGACAAATTGCTCTCGCTCGCAAATAGAGCAGTCCGAGGGTACTACCTACAACAAGAACAAAGAAGGTTTCCAGAAAGACCGCTGCAATGTGACAGTTGATGTCGATTCTAGCTGGACCCATGAATAAACCTGTAACCAACATCCCAACGCAAGAAAATCTGAACGTTGAAGTCAGCCATAGCTGGCGGTCTTAAGCCTAGAAGACATGCCTGGATACGAGGTAAACGATTATAGGTGTCCCAAAAGGGCCTTTAGACACCATACGATAATCATCTACCAGATGCCAGAGTATGTCCCAAATCAATATCTATCAAACTTGTCAGTCGTCCTTGATTTCGAGATACGATCACATACACTTACCCCAAGCGATGCGAAAAGGACATATATCGTCACTTGTATTTCTCTGACGGTAGCCTCGGGCAGCAAGGCTTCGTTAATCTCTGTACTGGTATACATGACGTCTGAGGTGCCCAAGTAGGAAATGTGGTTCTGACAGAAGCTATTGACAAATCATAAGGCTTTTATAGTTATTTTTGTAGTACAACCGGTAGAGAATCTGGGTCCGTTCTGTCTAGCATGTGTGATTGAATTAAACTCAAAGTGTAAACTGAAGTTGACGACAAGCTCTCACGAACTTACATGCAGAAGCGGGCCTTAGGATGGAGACGTAACTGGCCTCGAGAATAATATCCATCGTGAGTCTTCGGTACTCAACATTCGACCTCGCTAGAGACAAATGAATGCGGTGGAATACTGTGAGTAACGAAAGCACAAGATTCAATCAGGGTTTTAAATGTAGGAACGAGAGAAACAGCGAATTGTGCTCCCCGATGCCGATGTACGTCATTACGTTTCTAATTTCACTGTCAGACAGACAGACATCGGGATGATAGAAAACCTGATATGTAGTATAGACGTTCCTCTGGCAAATGATATGGTTAGAAAACTTACCATTTTTGGGTATAAAATCAGTAGCTTGTTTTGACCAATGCATTTAAGACGTCCTAACTTGAAGTTCGATACCCGATCAATTTTATGCTACCATGTCATCGCGGCCACGACCGTCAAAATGACAGGTTACCTACTTTGATTGCAGATGGCAAGGAGTAGAAGATGTGCATCAGGAAAATGGTCTCAGGATAATAATCGCTAATTTAGCGTTTAATACCGCTAGTACCGGATAGTGGAGGTATTATTTTGAAAAAAATTGATATTGTCCATGTCGGTTCACAGCGTCAATATAATAGCAGAAGTAATTCATTGATTAGTGGTTCAATAGTAGAATTACTTACTCTTAATTTTGAGCGGTTCCATCTTGAGACTTGTGTTAACATGTTGGTAGTGTACATACAAATATCACTACCGAAAGTATTATTTCTCCAAAAAGTTGTAACAGTTGAACGTTGAATTGTTCAGCTGTCTTGTTACTTGCGTACTAGTATGCACGGACTTAGAAGAAATTTGGATGCTGCCGACCCGGACCGAGAAATTTGAAACTCCGTTTATTAATAGCTCGGTTAATAGCTCGGTCATACGCGGAACTTCTCTTATGTAGACTACGACGTGGCATCCTTGTTCTCGACTATCCCCTCCCCCGTCACTATTGCTCATTGCAGAAGGCCCTCAACTTATTCTCCTCCTCTTCCTCCTCCATGGACTGAGTTAATTGTCCTGGGTCTATCGGCGTGAGTTCTTTTATCTTGTCTTATATTATACTCGGCCTGACCTGCTGATTGGTCCTTCGAAGGTTTCACTATAGCAACGCAGCATGCTTCTCCCCCTCGTCACCATCAGTCAAGCTCTAATGGGTTGAGCTACTGGTCTTGCTCGTATTGTGAGTTCTTTTACTTGTATCATTTTCTGAGTCGGTTCTAATGAAGGTTTATATAGTACTTTGAAGCCTCCGGACCTGCTGTGAATCACGACGAGACAGACTAAAACCTCGTGAGTTTTTTGACCAATTTTTTACTTCATTTCAAACTGATTCTTATGCCATTAGTCAATTCATCTCTGTTACTCCGACGACACAAAGTCTGATGGAAATGGGATTCTATTGTATTTGGGACTCTTGGGGACTAGAGCAGGCAACGATGAATAATTAGTTAGTTACCGTAACCTTTGTAGTATAGTCTTTTGAGCAATGTCACTTGTTTGTTTTTTTCATCTTGCGATTTATCTCAATATCAAGAGTTAGTACTGCAGCTATTATAGAGCAAATGCGCCGGTATCCCTCACTATTATGTACTAATGTTCGTTGATTTGCACAAGGGGACCGGCTAGTATACAGTATTCATCACTATTGTCACTATTACAAGTAATGTCCATATATTACCACTAAAATAGTCGAAATTATCCTGAGACCGATTTCCCGATGTGATCGATTACAGCTAATTTCAAAATTCTAGGAACAAAATCTCGGTTTCGTTCCTTAGAAAGTTTGCTTATGATTATTTGTGGGGAGACCTCAAGCACTAGTAATTCCGAAGCCACTTGGACCAATTTTGTCCTGTGTGTTGGAGCCTGTACTGACAACTCTTCGTTTTCCCAAGGGCAGTAGTCTGCAAAATACTTACATTGCTTTTGGCTCGGAGATGGATTAAGTGCCTCCACAAACAATAATAAACAAATTTTCTAGGGAACGAAACCTCGATTCTGTTCCTAGAATTTCGAAATCAGCTCTAATCGTCGGCGAGCAGTAGAAGCCCAAGTAAGTTGAGTCATAGTTTTGTGAATGTTTCCAAGGTCGGTCCGCTTTCACAGGATCTAGTAGAAGATAGTCACGGATACCCAGCTCACATGAAGTTGGAGTGCCCAGATTCTTAAACGGAGCTACTATAATGGAAACAGAATTGGTAGACTGCAGCAGGAAGAATGATCGGGTAGGTATTTGAATGAAAACGGGTGGGTGTTTGAGTAAAAACAGGTGGACCATTTGAATAAAAACGGGTCGACTTCTTGGGCATATATATTACCTTTTTTGAATAAAATCATTGAATAGATATACTTGAATGAGTGTTCAAAAATAGTGATCTACTGTAGATTTTTCGAGTGTTCAAGTGGTAGTAACTTCAATCAACTTAAAACTAACGGGTAACTAATTATTGAAATTTGTTGGAGCTTTAGCTGGACTGCTGGACAAAAATTCGACAATATATTTCCCATCCTTTCCGAGAAATTCTCTGGCCCAGCCCTGGAAGCCTGGATTAACCTGGACCGAGAAATTTTGCTCAGAGCCAGACCTACACAAACTGCGGCAACACTGTCTCTATGATCATACGTCCATTTGACAACCGTTACAATCAGATTCAATTAGGCTCGACAACGTTGGCTGCGTACCGGAACCTGCTACTGGGTGAAGGACGTTCGGAGCGAAATGAACAGTCGGTGCGGTAAGACCACCACGACTTCCCACGTTCAAATTAGAGGAGAATACCTCTTCTCTAAATCTTCCTAATCGCACATTTCGGAAAACGTGACACGCCATGGAGTTCACGATGATCAAGTGTGCCGAAAGCATGAAGAAGCGATAATATGAACCGATCGAGCTCATCAAAGTGAGAATCGTGACAAGAACTTCCCAAAATAGCGAAATTCTAGTGATTTGAGTATATTGAAATTATCCATGAAATTAGTGACTCACAGGTAGAAGATTTGGCCATCTTGAAGTATACACTTCCATAGCGAAGAGCTCGCAGTGGGTGAAGGAATGAAGAGCGTAACCGCTCTATGACTGCCACTTCTTGAAGGATGAACAAACTTGTACATCTTCCACGATATAGCCACAAAAACAGCGGTATCATGCACCATCGCCGTCAAGGCGACAGCGGCGCTAGCATTAAAATGGTCCAGATTTATGATGCAACTGGATACCCATTTATTTGCACTTGGTGCGGCATTTAAAACAAAAAATGCCACGGAAGAACTACCCACAATAGCAAGCCACAGAGTGAGAAGGAGCGACCTGACCAATGGATGATCCAGACAGATTGCTCTCGCTCGCAAATAGAACAGCCCAAAGGTACTACCTACAACAAGAAAAAAGAAGGTTTCCAGAAAGACCACTGCAATGCGACAGTTGATTTCAATTCCGGCTGGGCCTATGAAGAAACCCGTAACCAACATTCCAACGCAAGAAAATCTCAACGTGAAGTCAGTCATAGCTCGTGGTCCGGGTCTAAAAGACATGCCTGGATACAAAATAAACGACTATAGGCGTCTTAAAGGGGCCCTTAGACACCATACGGTAGTCATCCGCTAGATGCCATAGTATGTCCCAAATCAATATCTATCGAATTTGTCAGTCCTCCTCGATACCGAGACACGATTACACATACCCCAAGCGACATAAAAAGGACATATATCGTCACTTGTATTTCTCTGACGGTAAACTCGGGCAGCATGTCTCCGTCAATCTCTGTACTATGCATGACGCCTGAAGTGCCCCAAGTGAGAGATGTGGTTCTCACAGAAATTATTGATAAGCTATGAGGCTTCTATAGTTACATTTATAGTACAACCGGTAAAAAACTGAGTCCGTTCTGTCTAGCATGTGTGATTGAATCAATCTGAAGGTACACCGAATTTTGTCGGAACTCTTGGTTTTCCGTAACAATGAAACAAGCATTAATTATCATGATCATGCTAGTGGTGAAACACACCGGAAGTTGACTGGAGGAAAGGCGTCTCAAGACAACGCTGTCTACCGAGTAACAATGATGCCATCGACTATACTCAATGTCAACACCTTGCAAGAAATCATGTTTCTAGAGCCTCATATGTAAGCCTGAGCATTAGCGAACAACTGGCACCACGCATCATTTTCTTGATAGGCTCCGGTAATGGAGTGTTTACAAAAAATGGTAAGTCAGAAATTCAACGTCTGTCGCTAATCACCTCCGTACCGATCCGAAAGAAAGTCCAGTCATGAATCACAGCCCCCCTCTGAACTGGCTGTTTTCAATACATGTCACCTGTCACATTGACCTCTGAACTTTGTGACAGGAAGCTGAAATTTTCGGCCCTTTGGGCCAAGCTGTCCCTGAGCTTGTCATTGAAATCATGTCACAGGCCAATTCTTGGTCCGAACTTGCTGAACAAAGGTACATGTCTGTCACACATTACAATGGTTGGACTTTCCTTCAGATTGGTACAGTACTATTAGATGCTGGACAAATTGGATTATTCTAATAGTTCAAGTTGCCTCATGGTACTCAGATGGTACTAACAATTCCAACTTGGATTTTCAGTAAGTCTAGAAAAAATTTGGGAGGCCTATTTTCACAAGAAAAACAGTCAGAATGGCCAGTTTCAAAAACTGGTCTTTCTGTCAATAGGCCACTTATAAAGCCGGTTTCTATCACGGCCGTTATATGTCCGATATTTTTAACGACAAGCTGAATTTACATGCAGAAGCAGGTCTGAGTGATGGAGACGTCTACATGACTGGCTTTGAGGATCATGCATCGGGTCTTACAGGAACGGGAGGAAAAGGTATCGGAATCGTCAACACCGTGAATCATGCTTCCCGATACTGATGCACGTCATACGGTCGTGATTTCACAGACATACTCTTCGTGAAGATAGAAGACCTGATAGCATAGACGTTCCTCTGGCAAATGATATGATTAGAGCTATGTAGTCATTTTTGGATATAAAATCAGTAGTTTGCTTTGACCGATGTCTCAACAGGTCCTAAATTCGATACCCCAATCAATTTTATGCTATCATGCCACCTACCGGGACTGCAGCTGGCAAGGAGCAGAAGATTTGATCGGCGAGGTTCATGCAGCGCGGGAGCTCAAGTAAGTTTAGTCATAGTTTCGTGATTCGTGAATGTTTCCAATGTCCGTTTTCACAGGATAAGTATAGTTTTCACATGAAGGAAGTGGGCCATCGCTTCGCGTGGCAAGTACGAGGCCGTAAGCCGGCCGCCTATGTGCATTATATCAAGCAATAGAACATATATTCTTGCATGCATATGAATGATTAGTGACATGATACAAAGAAAAAGAGATTTTTCAATTGATTTTTTACAGTTTATGTAAAGATAGACCGTTGTATATTTGGGACATATGATTTTATTTAGAAGATATGTGAAATGTGTGGAAGGAGTTTTATTAAGAGGCAACATGCTCATAACTTCCACAAGCACTCTCATCTGCTCTTTTTTCCAAAGGGTTTGAAATGCCATGTTTCTCCCAATATTTACCTGACTAGAGAGTATCTCCATATTGTCCAACTTATCAAGCATGTAAATCTGCTCCTTTCTCCAGAAGAAGTGTCACCATGGTTTTATTTCCCTGTAAAGTAGCTATCTGGAGAGCATTTCCATATTGTCCACCTTGAGCATTCACATCTGCTCCTTTCTCCAGAAGAAGCTTCACAATTCTTTCATTCTTTTGATGTGCAGCCGCTTGGAGAGCATTTCCGTATACTCCTTGAACATTCACATCTGCTCCTTTCTCCAGAAGAAGCTCCACGATTTTTTCATTCTCCTCAAGTACAGCTGCTTGGAGAGCATTTCTATATGGTCCACCTTGAGCATTCACATCTGCTCCTTTCTTCAGAAGAAGCTGAACAATTCCTTCATTCTTTTGAAATACAGCTGCTTGGAGAGCATTTCCATAATTTCCACCTTGAGCATTCACATTTGCTCCTTTCTCCAGAAGAAGCTCCACAATTTGTTCATTCTCCCAACATACAGCTGCTTGGAGAGGATTTCCATATTGTCCATCTTGAACATTAACATCTGCTCCTTTCTCCAGAAGAAGCTCCACAATTTTTTTATTTTGCTGATATACAGCTTCTTGCAGAGCATTTTCATATAGTCCACCTTGAGCATTCACATCTGCTCCTTTCTCCAGAAGAAGCTCAACTATTCTTTCATTATTTTGAAATACAGCTGCTTGGAGAGCATTTCCATATTTTCCACCTTGAACATTCACATCTGCTCCCTTCTCCAGAAGAAGCTTCACAATTTCTTCATTTTTCTGATATACAGCTGCTTGGAGAGCATTTCCATATTCTCCATCCTGAGCATTTACATCTGCTCCTTCCTCCAGCATTTTTGCAGCAACTTCAAAGAGGCCACTTAAACATACAATATAGAATGAATTTAGGGTGTATCCACCCCTTTGATACCTCATCATGTCATTCTCTATATCATAGTGATGTAGCCAATGAATATATGATCCCCTCTTCTCATCAAGGAATTTTACAAAAATTGACCAATCTTTGCACTTTTTTGCCAAAGCTGCATGTTTAGTCCAGTTCTTTGCTGCATATTCACCATAACTACTCAATGCATGCTCTCCTATGATCATTCTTTTTTCAGTCTTATTTCCATAGTGCATCCAATAAATTACACAGAATCGAGCCAAAGCCTCATGTGCCAGCTGTTCATTGATATAGAATTTAGAGTTAAGACTGACTTTTCCTATTAGAAACTCTTTAACAGATGGATGAGCCAATTGCAATTGTTTCTCCGGGGAAATCATTGCAATGATCCCTATAGATTCTTTCCATTGTACAACCACTTTGTCAATGACCTTCACTAATATTGATGGAACAACTTTGTCAATTGTATATTCCAGGTCAAACATACAACCCTCCCCATAAAACTTCTGCTCTTGGCCATCTATTGCCAAGATTTCTCTTGCCATCTCAATAGTTACTGGTTTGAATGAAAATAGTATCCACTGTAAAATAGATTTGGCCTCATCTCTGTGAATTTCTTCAATCCTTTCCAAAGCTTGATGATAAGTGTCCACCAAGGTTTTTGGAAGTTGTTTGAGTGCTGCTTGAATGCCCCTCCTAGTACCAATCTTTTTCAACACTTCAAGTTGACATTCTACCCACCGAATCCTTGTTTATGTAGTTATGTCAGTATACTATTTTCTATTATTCAATTCAATTCTACTTACTGTCCATGAGCTCCATTCATCAAACTTTCTTTGATCTGATCTTCCATTTGCTTCAATAGCCTTGTATCCTGTCCCACAACTCTGGCTATATGCTTCTCAATATCCTCCATTCTTTCCTCCTTGTCCAATGAGATCTCAATAATTGCACCGAGCTGACTATCAGGCAAATACTGGGCCATGGGATGTCGACATGAAACCATGATATGCAAATGCTCTACCCCAAGCATAGCCTGAATAAAGTCACATACACTCTGACCTTCTGAGCACTCATCCATCGCATCCAAGACAATATATGTTTTTCCTAGAAAGTGCATTGGTAGCTTCATCACTTCCTTTTGCATGAAGTCAACAGAAATTTTCCTGTCACCTTTTCCATTGGCTTCAAACAAAGTTCTGAGAGCTATTGGATTAAAACTTCTGTGTGTGCCCATTTGAGTCAAAAGGCTGGCAACCAGTCCCTTATATGTGGTCTTTTCTTTACTACCGTCAAGTGTGTCAAAATAATGATAGAACACTTCTTGATGTTCTTTCTCCAAGCAGGTGATGACATTTGTGCTAAACAAATGGGTGAATACCATATTTTTTAGA
The DNA here is from genome assembly GCA_004369135.1 of Dendrothele bispora CBS 962.96. Classification (NCBI taxonomy): domain Eukaryota; kingdom Fungi; phylum Basidiomycota; class Agaricomycetes; order Agaricales; genus Dendrothele; species Dendrothele bispora. The sequence continues at coordinate 34,350 of ML179834.1, read as the reverse complement.
TTGTTCAAGAAGTACCAACCACAAGAATGTCTTTCCTGATCCAGCTGAAAAGTTTTTAGTTTTTTGTTCTGCAGCTAGTATTGTCAAAATACCAAACCTTGGCCTTGTAACCAGAGAATACCTCCATTACTTTTCCACTGCTGAAATCTGTCATCATTGACCAGCCACATTCCTGTATCTTCTGTTCTTTTATTACACGCATTGGTATAGTTGGAAGAACAGTCTGGGGCATCAAGCCATTCCCGAATCTTCTTGATATTGAATTCTGGAGCAAAGTCAACAAAATACTTATGAATTGCAATGATCAAGTTTTTTCCCTTACCTGAGTCATAGTTGTATTGATCTCCTTTGACATTATTCACTGTGATATTCCCAATGGTATTGCCCCGGCTATTTTTTAAAAGACTGTTCCCCAAATAAAATGAGTTATACTGGCATTATTAATAGTGTAAAAAGAGGTAATACCTAACAAATGGCTGATTTGTATCACCGAATGTGGAGTCTGGGTTGTTCATTGTTGGCCACATAATTCAGATTTGATGTCAATGTCGACGCACACTTGATGATCGAGAACCTGAAAAATTATCCAAACACATGTGACTGGGTCATTTATGTCAAGAATTTAAGGTTTGGACGACGCGGAAAGATCCTCTTTCATCCAAACCTTAATTCAGAATCCATTGATATGATGACAAGGTGTGACATGTGGTTTTACTGTATACCACGGACTCATTGAGCGACTATGTCTGTTGGGCCCCAGGGGGCGGATTTCTTATCGAAAAAAACCAACTAATGGGATTCACTAAGTACTTTCATTCTTCTATCCTCACTTAGACTGAAAATTTGTGCTCTTCACCCAATTCATCACACACCCGTTGTTAAAACTGGAAGTATGATGGTGAGAAATGGAAACTAGGATGAAAACGAGATGCACATTCATTACAGAACTAATGATTAGTATGTGAAGTAGCATGAGAAATACCTATTTTAAAGACACTGATATTCGTCTGAAATGTTGGACTCTGGCAAAAGGACGCAAGAGTCCCCATAGAGGTGTTAACCGAAGGAACCCATTGGTAGTGAGATGAAAATGGAATTGTGTAGTACAGCAACCAAGAACCGTCAGACGACTTTTACTCCTAACCATTGCTCGTACTCGTCATACATGAGACTTACATCAGTGTTTCACAGTCTTCTCTGTTATTGTAGATGATGCAGTACTGATCTCTTAGTACCAGCAATCGACCAGTACGAGATCCAGTCTACACCCCAAAATGTGCACAAATTCGGACACCGTCAAAAAATCTCCGTTCGAAATACAAGTATCTCACATGATGAATGATCCACCACTGCTTTTTTCACAGAATATCGATGATTAGTCTTCTTGTTTACGCCAGTTTAACGTCTAGTGGATATGCTTTTTCGAGCTTCAGTTCTCAGATCAATGTCGTCTTCCACAGTCGCAAGAGCAGTAACTATTAACTAGTAAGGACTTGGGAGATCCCCTCTGTCACTGCCGTCATCTTTCCCTCACCCGCTCCTTCCATCGCTTCCTTGTCTTCACTTGTCTTCACTCATACCTTCTCTAAAACTAATAACTTTAAAATAGCAGGAGCATGACGGCGAGTACTAGTCCATATTTGTGGTCATGGACCCTCGTACGTCCTAGGCCAAGTCTCTCAGCAGCATATACTTGCGAGATGGATCTGATTTTCTGTCCTCGCAGGCTTGAGAATGGGAAACCGATGGAGTGAATAGGGAGGCTTTAGGATATCAGACGACCGTGACTGTTTTGTCATCAACGTCTACCCTGGACCACAGAAGGGTTCGCGCGGCAGGTGCGAGGCCATGTGAAGGCAGCCAGAAATGGTTTAAGATAAGATTAGTGATATACTAAATGGATATAACTCGTGGTAATTTGCACTGCCACCCTGCAACTCGCTATAAGCAAGAACGAGACCTCCTAAAGTCGGCCTCGTAATGAAGTTGGAGTGCACAAACTGTTAAACGCGGTTACTGTGATGAAACAGAATTGGTAGACCGCAGCGGGAAGAATGACCGGGTAAATGAAAACGGGTGGACCCTTTGAATAAAATGGGTCGATTTTTTGTGCAAACCAACCAGCATATATGTTACCTTATTTATGTAAATAAATCATTGAATATCATTACAATACTTTAGTATCCTCATTCTAAAAGACTACGTGTTTGTTCATGCTTGATAAACGTAAGGTATAAACAAAAGGTATATTCTGATTGGCTGCTAACCGATGATGACGCAAACTTGCACGGGAGCCTCGCAGCCGCCCGACCGAAGGTCGGCGGCGAGAGAGGCTCTCTTTTGCAAGCTGTGCATCGCACGGGTATACTGCTAGTACTTTATAAAGGAAGAAGGCCATCGCTTTGCGTGAAGTCTTGAAGCCTCGATGCATATGGAGAGTTGTGCTGAGTCGACGTAGAAGGAACTTACCGTCATGTAAAAATGAACTGATCTAAAAATAGCTGATATTCCTAATGGGTTATTGCACAACCAACTAAGCGGCTAGAGTTGAGTACTTGAGTAAGAATGAGTCGTAAATGATTGTTCAGAAATAGTGATCTACTGTAGGTTTTTCGAGTATTCAAGTAATAGTAATCTCAATCAACTAAAGGGTACATAATTATTGAAAGTTGGAGCTTTAGCTGGATTCCTGGACAGAAATTTGATAATATATCTCATCCTTCCCCAGAAATTCACTGGCCCAGCCCTGGAAGTCTGGATTAACCGGGGTCGAGAAATTTTGCTCAGACCGAGACATACACGAACTGCGGCTACTGTCTCATCACATCCATTCATGATATAACCGTCGCAATCAGATTAAAGCGGAAGTACTGGGCCCGACAACGTTGGCTGCGCACTGGAACCTGCTACTGGGTGAAGAACGTTCGGAGCGAAGTGAACAGTTGATGCAGTAAGACCACCGCGACTTCCCACCATGTTGTTGGAGGAGGATATCACTTCTCTAAATCTTCCTAATCGCACATTCCGGAAAACATGACAAGCCATGGAGTTCACGATGATCAAGTGTACCGAAAGCATGAAGAAGCGATAATATGGACCGATCGAGCTCATCAAAGCAAGTATCGTGACAAGAACTTCCCAAAATAGTGAAATCCTAGTGATTTGAGTATATGTATTGTAAATTGTCCATAAAATCGGTGACTCACAGGTAAAAAATTTGGCCATCTTGAAGTATACACTTCCATAGCGGAGACCTCGCAGTGGGTGAAAGGATAAAGAACGTAACCTCTTTGTAACTGTAATTGCCACTTCTTGAAGGATGAACAAATTTGTACATCTTCCACGATATAGCCACAAAAACAGCAGTATCGTGTATCATTGCCGTCAGGGCGAGAGCAGCGCCAGCACTAAAATGGTCTAGGGTTATAATGCAACTGGATAATGCTTTATCTGGACTTGGTGTGGCATTTACAACAAAAAATGCCACGAAGGAACTACCCACAGTAGCAAGCCACAGAGTGAGAAGGAGCGACCTGATCAATGGATGATCTAGACAGATTGCTCTCGCTCGCAAATACAGCAGTCCGAGGGTGCTCCCTACAACAAGAACAAAGAAGGTTTCCAGAAAGACCGCTGCAATCTGACAGTCGATGTCGATTCCAGCTGGGGCTACGAATAAGCCTGTAACCAACATCCCAACGCAAGAAAGTCTGAACGGGAAGTCAGTCATAGCTGGCAGTCTCAGATCTAGGAGACATGCCTGGATACGAAATAAGCGACTATAGGTATCCCAAAAGGGCCCCTAGACACCATACGGAAGTCATCTACTAGATGCCAGAGTATGTCCCAAATCAATATCTATCGAATCTGTCAGTCGTCCTTGATTTTGAGACACGATCACACATACCCCCAGCGATAGGAAAAGGACATATATCGTCACTTGTATTTCTCTGACAGTAACCTCGGGCGGCAAGGCTCCGTTAATCTCTGTACTGGTATACATGATGTTTGAAGTTGCCCCAAGTGAGGGATGTGGTTCTCACAGAACATATTGACAAGCTATAAGGCTTTTATAGTTGTTTTCGTCGTACAACCGGTAGAAAATCTGAGTCCGTTCTGTCTAGCATGTGTGATAGAAGCAAACTCAAAGTATACATTAAAGTTGGGCCAAGCTCTCATCAAGACCCCCGAATTTACATCCAGAAGAGGGTCTGAGCATGATGGAGACGTAACTGGCCTTGAGAATCATGTGCATCATGAGTCTTCGGTCAACTTTCGACTGTACTAATCGGCTTCATCCCAAATCCGCAGATTGGCCGTCGTCTGTCTTTTTTTTGATCTCGTTAGAGACCGATGGATACGGCGGAATACTGTGAGTAACGAACAAGATTCGATCAGGGTCTTATATGTGGAAACGAGAGAAACACAGCAAATTGCGCTCCTCGATGCCGATGCACGTCATTATGGTTCTAATTTGACTGTCACAGGCATACTTATCAGGATGATAGAAAACCTGATGTGTAGTATAGACGTTCCTCTGACAAATGATATGATTAGAACTAGCTATTTTTGGATATAAAATCAGTGACCAATGTCTTAACGGTTCCTAACTTGAAGTTCAATACCCCGATCAATTTTATGCTACCATGCCATCACGGGACACGGCCGCGACCGTTCAAAATGACAAGTTACCTACCTTGACTGCAGATGGCAAGGAGCAGAAGATGAATCGGCGAACGAGAGAGACCCTGTGCTTCTATGTGGATTGAGCCTGTTCATGCAGCGCGGGAGCCCAAGTATCGAGTCATAGCTTTTTGTGAATGTTTCCAAGGTCGGTCCGTTTTCACAGGATCTAGTAGAAGATAGTCACAGATATACCCAGTTCACATGAAGTTGGAGTGCACACGTTGTTAGACGCTACTATGATAAAAACAGAATTGATAAACCGCAGCAAGATTCGCGGAAGAATGATCGTTTTTTTTTTCCGTTAGTCCTACCAGCTGGCCTCACTAACCCTGTACTTAGATGATGCATGATGACTCAATGGACCCTTTTCATACGTATATGGGTACATGTTTTTTTTTAGCCCCATTTTTTCATTCCTATGAGCGAGACTTCCATTTTTCAATTTCTGCAAGTGAACTGAGATAAGTATGTAGATACTTAAAGACGGAAAAAATATAAAGTAAATAAAAAAAAATCATAAACGAACGTCTAAGTACAAAAAAAGGAAACACATGAATGAAGGAAATAATTTAAACAAATGCTAATCGGCACAGTGCAGCGTGTATTTCACTGACCGACAGCTGGTATATACATAATAAGAATGCGAAGAAGAGGAGAGAACCCAGGGCGCCTTTGACGGGCTCCAAAGTCCTAGCTGTCCAATAAAGATAACAAAAACAAAAACAAAAACTCGTACACGGTATCAACGGGAAACCATTGCAACCGTTTTTAACGACGACCCCTATGTAAGTATTATAATCGAAGTAAGTCCCCAATCATACCGAAATGAACGACCAACAACAACAACGACGAATTATTGAGGCGTTTCTATAGCGAAAAAAGAAAACAAGCAAGCACTCTGTCGAAACAACTGTTCGTCTCTCTCTCTCTTCTTCATCTTCAGATCTCTAGGTCACAGCAGCCTCCATGGTGGCAGTCGAGGAGGGTTACGGGAAGAAACAGTGTAACCGTGGTAATACCGTCAAACCCGAACAAATGACAGAAAAGAAAAAATTAAAAGTCCTTCCCATCTGACCTCCTCTCTCTCTCCCACACACACAATCTCTCTCACCGTATTCCACATATACGATATATGGTATACTTTGAAACAATGTATATCTATATAATATATGTGGTTATACATGCACAACTCCCCAAATTCCAGAAATCCAACACAATAGACCTGAGAGATCTGCAACCCAATCCTTTAAAAGTTTTCTGTAAGAGAAACAAAAGTCAGCAAACGCAGTCCCCATTCGGCTCAAACAATAAAAAAACAAAAACAAAAAACAAAAAAACCCACCTTTCCCAAAGAAAAACCTCGTCCCATCAGCCTTCGAATACTTATTACTCATCAAATGCAACGTCGAACTCAACACCTTCGGTCCACAGAAAAAGACACCACAGTCCGTGTCAGGATGTCTGTTCGAAATGTTCTGGAACACCTTGTCCCAATTCGGACGACCAAAGTGTGTCGGTGCTCTGAGTGACGTGATCGTGTCCTTTTCGGCACCGACTTCTTGAACGATGATGTTGTTCATGTCGTCGTCTTTGATCTTTGCGGTTAGGTAGATGTTGATTTCGATACGGTTCTGAGTGTCTTGTTCTTCGATGGCGTGGAGGAGGGAATGGAACCATTCCGCTGCGCCAAAGTCACGGATGACCCAGGTGAAGTAGACCTGATAGGAGGGAGGGAAGGGGAGGGAACGCGGGTAAAAGGAGAGGAGACAGGAAAAAAAATTGTCGCGGTTATTACTAAATATGGCCCATGTGGAGGGTTCTAACGTACCTTGGACAAACGAGTCGGCTTTCCAGAGTAGTTGAAGTTGTTCATTCGATACCAGATCGATTTGAGGATCCTAGAAACGAGAGACGCGGAGTATGGAGGTCAGCGAAACATTCTAACTGAAGACCAACGGAGAACATGTCGGAGTCGTCATAACGACATGCATGAGTCTGGGTCTGGACCGCAGCTCGTAGCATGTACTACAGTCGTCCAGCCCAGTTAAGGACTGTGAGGGTTGTAACGAGTTACAACTCTTCCTCACTACAATTCTTCTCGGCCGAGCGGGAGAGAAGAGGGGGAACCGAAGAAGTTACTCACGAAGCGAAAGGTGTAACACCGATACCTGCACCAACCAAAAGGACGGTTTCATAGTCCAAAAAGTCTTCTGAAGCACTACCAAACGGTCCGTCAACCATCACACGGGGAAGAGTCTTGTTAAGAGGAGGGTTAGCATCAGTGCCGATGACTTTGCCTCCAGCCTCGTCTGGAAAAGAACACCCCAAAGTCCAGTCAGTATCGTGAAAGTTTACGACAGAAAGACAGAAAAAGAGAGAAGGGTCCCATGCGTACCTTTCTTGCCCCTGTCTTCAAAGTTGCAGCCAACAGCTTTTGCGAGAGCACCAGTAAAGTCACCGACTACACGAATGTGAACGGAGATGTAGTCTTCCTCGGGAGCACTGACGTTACAAAGAAAAGATGATATCAGTGTCATTGCCAAAACACATCAGACTTTTTTTTAGTCGAACGGGTAAATCGGGTACACAGCCCGGTGCTGCCAATGAAAAAGTAGCGCCCAGCACACAGGCGAGTACTAAATGTCATTGTCAAACATGAAAAATGATACGACACATCCATCCATCAAATCAAGGGCCGAGGACGCCAAAAGGAAAGGAAAGAAGACAACGAGAAAAGAGAGGGAGACGGAAATATACCCACCTAGTGAGAGTGAAAGGGTGCCATTGGAAGTAGGAGATCTCGGGACAGTTGAGGAAAATGTACTGTCCAGCACGAGTCTTGGTCTTTTCCTTCTTGATCTGGAGTTCCATGACTTTGGAAGGGTGTTGGATGACCTTGGAGATGTAGGTACGGTGACGAGACCTGACTTCACGGAGCACACGCTCAATAACGAAGATGACACCGCCGACGAGCCAATAACGCTGTAAAAAAAAACCAAGTTAGAAACGACAAACTTTTCCGGAAATTTATGCCTATCTGTGACTTGTTTCACTCACCCAGAAGACACCGATAGTGTTGAAAGAACAGAACGGTGGCCTATCGGGCTGAATCATGCAGAACATTCCGTGCAACTGCCAGTTGATGAAGAAGACGATGAAGAGGTGGTGAGTGTACCAGAACCTCTCGAATTTAGCTCTTCTCTTCGCCTCCCTGGCGTACCAAACCATCACACAGAGACAGGCTAACATAATCCAACCAGTAACAGCAGGACCGGCTTCAACGCAAAGCAGGAAGAAGTTTTTGACCCGTTCGCCGGTGGTGTCCGCAGAGTCGATAGCGAGGTTGATGACGTTGACGATGTGAGCGAGGGTGTGGACTAGAGACCATATGAGCATGGACCATCCGACTGATTTGTGGAAAGTGATGTTCTTGTCGAATGGAATGACTGTGCCGACAGGAGAACGACGCATGAGGGAGATAAAGTTACGGCAAACGGGCAGAAGGATGAAAATGACGTCGATGTGACAGAGGAGGGCGGAAGCACGGGCAATAGCTAGAGGGAGAGGAAAAGATAAGATGAATATGGTCTTTTTTTTTCTGTCGCACAGACGGAAGTGTTTACTCACTGAACCCGAGCCCAAACATCTTCCTCGAATTGACGAGATTGTCCTTGAGATCATAGTGCAAGAAGCCGAGCACACCGACGAGTATATGCAGAAGAATAAAGATCGCAAAGAAGAGCTGCCTGCCACCCTCGTTAATCATCCAGACCTTCCATTTTGCGATAGCATTGGGAGCCCTGGCGGGCACACTTGTGTTGCTCGTTGCCGTAAGGGTCCTCTGAAGCCCCTGGAGTCTGTGCCTTTCCGTCTTGTTGCGCTGAAGATGCGCGCCTGCTCCGTTCACGTTGAGATCAGGGTGGTCCATGAGATGGTTGCGACCATTGGGATCGCCGTACTTTGTGTCTACGAAGTCCATTTTGAAAGAGGGAGAAGCAACGAGTTACGACCTGCGTTGGAGAAAGAAAAAGAAGGGAAAGGAACGGGGGACCGCCTGCTGGTCGAAGGGGACGTGGGGGGGGAAAAAGAGAAAGGGTGGTGGTGGTAATAATCCAAACTCGCCGTTGCCTTTGTGTTACAACAGAAACGGTCCAGACCCAGGCCTGCCGATCTCTGTTTGTCTCCGCCTCCCGGTTCAAACTCCTCGGCAACTCTCGGCAGTTCCTTTTCCCCCTTCCCGATCCCCCCTTGGACTGATATATTACTCGAGATTCTTCGGATTCGGATATTCCTCCCAAATGGTCTTCTTCTGTCCCCCACTCAACGCTCAGCCTCTCCCTCACGAAGCCCCGTCGACAGGGTCTTGAGGTCCATTCCGCGCCGTTACCGTCATCAATCAAAAATTTGATGGCCAACAACGGATCTTCGATAACTCGACATGAGCCATCCGTTTGACCTTCACAGTCTATTAAAAGCTCGCATATCATGCCAGCTACTCTCCTCATGTTTCAAGCCTTTTCTCTTGTCTTTTGCCTGATACCCTCTCACTCTAGAGAGTGCCTTAGTTTACACAGCCCCCTAGTTACTTCTTTTCTCATCAGTGATTACTCCGTCGCTCTGGCGACTATGCCAAAAATATTCTCGTCGCTTTCCACGAGCTGAAGTCATTCTTGGCCGACATGTCGGTCCGCAGCGCCTGTGATGAATGGGTGACATGAACCCTTGGCCAAGTTTAAACTTGCCTCCAGACTATCTATAGACATCCTTCTTCAACGGAGTATGAGGTTCGCCTCCATGGACTAAGGAGCCTGAACATCATATGCATCATATTTTGATATCACACGGAGGACTCCAAATCATGATCTACAACACAGCCAGCCGGCGAAGTTGTACTCTTCAACCATTCATAAAGATAGAACATCACCAACGTGGAGGAGTGCATATATAGCAATTTACACGGCAAAAACAAAAATAAAGAACGGCTGGTTATCTTGAGCGCTTGTGAGGTTGTGAACATAAGACAGTCATAAAATTGATATCATGATGCCCTACCGCAGTAAGTATCATTCATGACTACATAACTGCTCGTGGATCGCCGTCATTCTTGATATTCTTGATACAACCATATTCCCTTGAGTACGACTCAGAAGAATATGCATAGCTACTATCGTCGACCGTCGTATCTCGTCGCAAAGTATACCAACCAATCCGAATCTTACCTCCAGTATCTACTATCTATCCACACAGCGACATGCGCTCTCATCTAACGTTTTTTCATTCCTTGTCAAAAATTGGTCGCCGACGGCCGTTGCCACTTGCCCTCATCAAAAAAGCTTTTTTCCAATGCCATCGTGTCCGCCTCGCCACCCGTCGTGACTCGTCGTTGTCGTTGTCGTCCTCGCGACCCTTCGGACCTCCCTCAAATTCGCTTATCGACCTTTTCTTTCCCACATCTCCCAAATCTTCTCATAACTCCAATAAGTTTCTCTTAGAGTCTTATATGACTTGCCGACAACAACTTATCAAGGGGTCTGGACTCTCAGAAACGAACTCTAGACCGCTCCGTTATATAGAAAAAAAGCAACAAAAAAATTAGTAGAAATTATCCTAAATTATCCGAAGCAACGCACGCACGCGGCCGCGGAAACGAGCAACTGTTCTGATTTTTCTTTCCTGGAATTTCCATACATACATACTTACGAAATGGACGCCTAATTATGCGGGGCCGGGGGGAGTCGAGATAGAATTTTATCTCTCAATCCACAATAGGCAAACCTCAACCCAAAATTCTCAAGCGTTGATTGGAACCAACGTGTTACATAGTACATACACATACTTACCGCCGCGCGTGAGTATAGGTGAGTACCCGCTCACGGTTGCGACCTTCCAAGGAACTTTGAGGAAGGGCATCAATTATGCATCAACCCCCAGCCCTCTGAATCCTTCTGGCCTCTTCTCGATCACTTGGCACCTGGTCATATGTAGCGTCCGCGTCAACAATCATTATTCAACGAATCGAACGTTGGTCGCTGACCCCCAGCCTTCCTTCTGGCCTCTTCTCGATCACTTGGCACCTGGTCATATGTAGCGTCAACAATCATTAATCAACGAATCGAACGTTGGTCGACTGATTTTTCCCAGTCTCGGAAAGAAAGAAACCCCTTCTTTGATCTCTTTGATCGTTCTGCAAGCGCGCCACCGCCAGCGGTCGTGAAGGGAGATATCGATTAATAAAATGTGTGTGTTCCTCACCTACACAAGTATGTACCAAGAAATCGCCGACTTTTACAAAATTCGTCTGTACACTGGCAATTCCTCTGATTCTGAATCCGTTCGTCGATGAATCTACTATTTACCCGTATAAATGCAATAACTTCATAGGAACCCGACGAAGGAAAATCATCCTTATCAATCCATTTCACCGTCGTCGTCGTCGTTTTTGTTCAGCTGCGGTTTCCTAGTGCAGTAAATCATCATGTAAGTACGTATTCAACGAAGACGTCAAACCCATTCTATCATCGAGTTTCTTCAGGTTTCTTCCCTGGATCTCTTTTCTGAGAACTTCTGCCGCTACTTACTAGCTTACCTACTGTTTACACTGAACCTTGTTAATTTGTGCGTCCCGCAAAAGGCTCTCTTTTCAATAATCTCAGGTACTTACTTGATTATCACTTGCCGTCATCAATTGACTCGAACGATCAACGATCGTCACGTTCACTAGCTGCGGTTTCCTAGTGCATTATCATATGATGCTTGCAATGGACAAGTTCGAGTCCCTTACTACCAAGACCTGAGTCCCTTGACTATGTAGAATCAGAGTGTGCAAAAAAAAGGTTACCTCATTCGCTCTAAAAGCTAGACTGTGCTGGCACGATGAGTCGGCACTGGGTTTTGTATCCTAGGTACTTATGGGTTTTATGAAAAGGGAACAAGCTACACCACTTACTACAGACATATGAGTAAAACAAAAGCTAAGTCGGGAAGTTTGAATGACCAGAAAATTATCCGAACTCCGAGAGAGGGTCCAGAAGGGGTTTATAACCGGACAAGTTCAAGGGTGACTAGCGCAGGTATTGGATACGTTGCTCCTTGGAAAGACAAGCCGTCGCTACTAGCTCAGCATTCCAGGGATTGAATAAGACAATACGGATGATTTTTGAGGCCGTGCGTCAGAACAAGCTAGGGAGTAGATATCAAGTTGTCCTAAAATGTACGTAAGGACGATTGGAGTTGGATGCTAAACCAGCAGTGTTATATAACTTGTACGGAGAGTGTATTCTTTTACAGTGGCAGAGTGGTCGATGTCGATGAGGAGCTGTCGGGCTTAGACAATGTCTGTTGTTTCAGTTACAGATCATGCGCCTTTGGCCCAGGTCAAGATGAGAATTCCATTATAAGTGTGTCCGAGTCTGAGCATGTCACACATCTATCTGGGGTATACAGGTAGCTATGTGTGTATTCCAGATATGAACCCAGTAGACATAGAACCAGTTGAGGCTGCCACTGTCACCACTGGTATGCAAGCATTTTTCTTCTTCCCTTATTAGTGTGTTGTATATGTTACCAGCATATCTAAAACCTACTCCGAGTTACCAATCTCTTATCCTATTTCCTATCTTTCCTCCTACTCGAAGGTCCTTCAAGAGAATATTGGTGTCGTATTTATCATGATAGTAAAAGCGGTTCAAAACGAATCATTCTTTTTGAACAGAGAGAATCTGCTGCTTGCTCTTAGTCAACGAAAATAACAGATTTTTGGCTTGTTCTGCATCCCACTCCCGATGAACTTAATTGGATCATCAATTCGGATGCATGATGATGAGGGGATATTATGCTGGTCGGTTTGCACAAAAAATCGACCCGTTTTTTTCCACCCGTTTTCACTCAAGCACCCACCCGTTTTCACTTAAGCACCCACCCGTTTTCATTCAAGACCTACCCGTTTTCATCAAGCGCCTACCCGTTTTCACTCAACACCCGACCGGAACTTGCTGAGTAAGAGATCGATAATCCTAATATGGTCAAATCTTATCTATAAGTTACGTGACTCTACAATGTACATCACCTGATCGTGAAGTTGTCACATTGCTGATTGACCATTGTGACACAGTGTGTGACTCTCAATATGTGACTTTAAATGTGACAAGATTGATTCTAACGTAGATTTCCAACAAGATTTCTTTCTTTTCTGAGTGATTTTGTACAAGCAAGCAGTCGGTTTGAGTCATCTCAATGATATAAGCCGCTAACTCAATGGTCATGTACAGAGGTGGCCGTGAGAACTCTGTCATTCAAATTAGGGGCTGGTTCCCACACTCGACCAATGCTTGGCCCAGCAAGTCACCTTCCAAATGAAGGTATAGGCTTTTAGCCGAGGTCATGCCACTCATGTCACTGACTGAAAAGTTGTGAAAACGGGTAAGATTCCTATTTCTGAGTACCGGCAATTACAGCCAAAGGCGTGTTTGTTTGGTCATGTTTTGTCTCACACGCTTGACAGGAGTATGGCGGGCAAACCAAGAAACTCGACGCTGGAGCAACCTCAACACTCTTTTATGATTATTTTGAGTATCGGGATATGATTTTAAAAGCATATTACACGGAACTATATTTTTCTAAGAAAGACTTTTCTGAAATTTTTTTTTACCGGCAAGCTGTCAGCATCAGGAAAACTGCACAAAGATAATTTTTGATAATTTATTGATAATAACAAGGAATTCCAGGTAATCCAGATAGCTCTCATAATCATAAGTAATTCTAGAGCATTCTGATCTTTCATTCATATGCATAATTATGAAGTATTAGTGAGCAATTATTTGAGTTAAGCCTAAGTTCTTGATCATCTAAATTCAGGCTTGTAAAATAATCTTTGATATTCTGAAGTTCTGCAATCTGGAGAATATACTATATGAAATGCATCCTAATAACTTCAATAAATGACACCAGTCTCCAGATTAAGGCAAGCTGATTTACTGAAAAAGGACAGCTTCAAGTTGTATCAATACTGTCAATATATTTGATATGTGTCATAAGTGATTTCCAATGTACAGTAAGTCTAATGCACAAAACATTTAACCCTTGCAGGCAGCAAACCATTCTTGGTAGTTTCCTATAACGAGTTATAACTTATAAGTAATCATCAATAACTATCAATAATTTGGAATTGTTGGCCAATCTGATATAAGCCTCGCGCTCAGCCTCTCCGAGGCCATACAGAAGCATAAACCTGTGTTCCTTTCTCATGCCCAATAGCTAAGAGACTGAGGTTGATTTAATCTTTGGTTTGTAATCCGTATTTGTGGTCTCACTCTACTGGCTTTCCCGAAGTGAAAAATTCATGTTTGCTACTGCCGGGCCTACCAAAGTATTCAGATTTCTCATTGCTGATTATGTGTTATTTTGATATAAAATCCATGCAGCGGCTACGTGATAACATTATCTATCGAGTGCTCTGCAGTATCGGGACGACAACGAGCCTAGAATAGTAAGTACTCACAAAATGATTCGGCCAAAGCCACTTGCAACCATATATCCCTTAGTCATACATAAATTTTATACAAGATTCAATTGATGGGCTGTATATTAAGCCTGGTGCAAGAGTGAGGAGCAGGAGTTTATTAACTGGACTGGTCCAAGAGCTTTGGAAAAAGAGACTTGGTAGAATTTCGCAACGATAATACACTAGAAAATCAATACTGTAGATTTTTCGCGATTTATTATTAAATCCTGAATGTCTATAGTGTTAGTAATAAGGGAAACAGAGGACTATAGTGAGTCCCTGACTGATAGTCAAGAGGAATAATTGTATTAGACAGTTTGCGTGACACACACTGTGTGTGATTTTTGTTGCGTAAAACACACCATGTGATAATTTCATTGCGAGCCCCACACTGCCCCACAGCCAATTTAACACCAAAAAAGTGTTTCTGTGTGAGATTTATGCGAAAATATTAAATTTTGGTGGTGGAGCAAGGCTGTTTGCACGCAATAAAAATATCACATGGTGTGTGTTACGCAACGACAATCACACACAGTGTGTGTCTCGCAAACTCTCTATTAAGTCAATACATATTAAGTCCAGACTTGTTCCACAAGGAAAATCGTATCCAGAGATGATAGAAGTGACTACATAACAATGGTAGATAATTTGATCTGTCTAGTTATGAGGGTCTATGCTAAGCATTTCAGCTTGGACCTTGCCAAGTACAACAGAATAAGTCCTCCAGACATAGGGGAAGTGGCTGAGACCACTGTGGCTAATATGAATATGATTATGTCCTGATCCAAAGGGAATCGAATTAACTCCAGACTAAAATTATCTTCGAGTCCAGACTAAAGTCAAGTCTAAAGTCTAAATCTAATTAGAGTCTAGAGTGATGTTCGGTTGCTACGATCGCATGCCTTACAGAGGATAGATCTAGAGAGGCGGAGTGCCATTTTCCAAAAGCTGTTCCACTTATTTGATTTAATCGGAATAAAATATAGGAGTCCGACAGACTGGTGACTCGCTATGACTAGAATTAGGGGTATGATGATGACGGGCGCATACTACAAATTTATCCGCAGACCTGCCTAGGGCTCCGGTATGACAGAACATGACAGAAAATGACTCTGGACCAATGAGAGTCCAGATATTAGAAAGAGTCAAGTCAGGACTTGTCATATTGGAATTTCTATTTTACAATAAACTGATTTACTATCTCAGTTGATAGCTATGTATCTAGCTACGATCTTTTACTCCACAGTAGCCACAGTAGCCACAGCACTACTTCATTCTTTCATCATAGTTTTATCATTGCCTCGACATGTAGTATATGTTGTCATACCTATATTTGTAGTGAACAAGTAGTATAAAAGTAGGTAGAAATCATGTACCAACCTTATGTGATTGCAGCGAGCTCAACGCAAGCGCAATATATCATCCAGCTCCATATTATGTGGTCCATGACATAAACTCTTATTCTAACATGTCAATGTAGATGACTTGTCGGCCAGTACATGGAGGCGCGATAATAGAGAGGTTGCGCAAACGCCAATTGTTGGTGCTACTGAATTGAATGCCAGCATGTTCACGTGACAATTGAATTGAAAACTGAATTGCGGAGCCAATGGTTGGCTTTGCGCAACCTCTCTAATAAATCTAGATTAGAGTAAACAAGTACAGACTTGAAAGAATTAATTTAGAAAGACGAAATAAGTAACAAAGTTTCTATATACAGACTGTGACACGCACGTAAATTATGAAAGCTTATTTCTACATACCATATATAGTAGGAGGACTGTAGATCTCCTAGATAAAATAGTTTCTTTATTTTTCATTTTACTCTGTACATATAAAAGGACAGTAGATACAACCCAAGTACTCCAGTGACTGTAGTACGGTTCTTGCTCGCACTTAGGACAGCTGATTCAGGAGGAGATCTCCAGTATCATAAAGGCATACCTTTGTTGTTTAAAAGTTTGTTTAACCAGAAAGTCGGCTCTGGAAGAGTACGAGATTTGTAGATATTCAATTCTCCGCTCAATTGTATAAATTTGTTGGTGATCACTTTGTGCCTTTTCAGAAGTTAAAAAGTTAACTCTGGACTGAACGGTTGAATCAGTGGTTTCGCCTTGAAAGCCATTTGCACTGGTCAGCAAGTAATATAGTCTTTTTGCCTCGAAAGCCATTAGATTATATTGCGGGAAGACATTTTATAAGTGTTTTCTTCATTGGTTATATAGTTGTTTCGCCTCAAAAGCCATTCAATTATCTTTCAAGTTGTACAAGCCCCTGTTTTGCCTCGAAAGCCATTCAGACTTGTATTGTGGGGTATTCAATTTGAATACCTTTACTTCCACAACCGAATCAATTTCATTTACATTCACTTGAGTGTATAGACTTCACATTTACTTTTGTGTACTTGTCTAGACTTAGATATCTGTTGATATATTGAGTTGTGACTAGAATATTTGACTCCAGACTTGATTAAAACTTTGCTTCACTGTTGTTTTGTGTGTTTGCTGCAAAAGGATTCTGTCTCCGAACCGCAGACTCGCTCGCATACACTACATATTGAGGATCAGTTTAGTATTCATTGGTGTTTTGGTTCTGAGATTGCTTTAACTCTAGAGTGATCTTAGTGCTATTATATTGATTTGTACTATACTCAGCCACACAGCCCATTTCTATATCAGTTGTAGTGCACTGCACTTTAACGATATGATCTCGTGATAAGTTTGAGCGGAGCTCCAAACTTTTTGTTGATCACGGTTGAACTTTACATCCATCCTTCCCCCACTTTCTCTTGTATCACTCCAATTTTTGCACTCCCATCTACTGTTACACGTTACAGGCTTGTCTACCCCCAAAAATTCCTTCTTCCCAAGTTTCCATTTCAACTCTCCTTGGTGGTGTCAGTCTGTAAAGACCTTCACGAGTCCGGGTCAGGTCAAACCCGTGACCTGTAGACAGGTACCTGTGGTCAAAAAGTGTTGACCCGTGACCTGCTGAAGATCCGTGGGAAACGGGTACCTGACCCATGGGTCAAAAACCCACGAGTCTGCAGGTACCCATGGGTCAAGTTATGCAAAACTTTAAAAAATAAATAGCATTACATTGTCCCTATGTATTAAGTACTTGGAAGTAAATATAAGTATACATATAAGTTGAAAGTCATAAACCTTATAAATGAATACAGGGACTTTGTAAATGATAAAAATTACTACATATAAGCAATCTATAATGTTCAATTTGGCTCTGTATGAATTTTCAGATTTTTTGACCGTGCCATTGATGAGAACGGACAGTCGAAACATTGTGCAGA
Source organism: Dendrothele bispora CBS 962.96 (assembly GCA_004369135.1). NCBI lineage: Eukaryota > Fungi > Basidiomycota > Agaricomycetes > Agaricales > Dendrothele > Dendrothele bispora. The sequence continues at coordinate 16,858 of ML179834.1, read as the reverse complement.
CACTGAAATTTAAAGTCACATGACTTTCTAAGCATTGGCTCACCAATGTTGCAACCACTCATTCCCAACAACAGCTTGGTCAAAAAATCTAAAAATTTGTAGGAAGGTTGATTCACTACTCTAGATTACATAAATATATTAATTCAGTCAGAAAATAGAAAAACTTTTTTATTTGCTTCTGGCACATATTCTCATCTCCACCTTCAGCCATTGAGCTTGGTAAGAGGGTCTAGAAATGTGATTTGTGCAGAATGTTATCATCTACATAATGTCCCATCCCCCAGATTTTTATGAGCTACTTTTCCCCTATAAACACATGGTGCCACAATTTACAAAAACTCAATTAATTAATCAGGATTGAATTTTTGTCACTACTTCTAGAAATGAAAAATGAGTGGTTTTCCTTCATCTTGAATATGGTGTATTATATGTGGTATGTTTCTCAGAATATGAATTGTTTGGACTGAAATATCAATGTATATTTCCATAAAATTATATTATGAGCTTGTGTATATCTTAAACAAGTGTTAGGATTGCCTGCACATTTAACTCAAATCTATCTGAGACCTGAATTAATTTATTTCAATGGTTATAACTTGATTTAAAGCAAAATAGGTCTGACCTGCGGGTACCTGTCAAAAGTAGAGAGCTTGACCCGTGACCTGTTAATGACCCGTGGGAAACGGGTACCTGACCCACGGATCACTAAACCTGCGGGTTTTCCCACGGATCAAACCCACAGGTACCCGTTGATGACCCTGACTCGTGAAGGTCTTTATCAGTCTGTCTATGGCTGCTGTCTTGTCTTCTTCAAGTGTCTCCAGTCCTTTTCCAATGCCTTCTTCACATCATCGTGAGTCGGGCGGTATGCTTCGGAGGTTAGAGTCCAAAGTTAACTTTCGTCGTTCTGGCAGGGATTCTGTCACCCCTTCTCCCTCACCAGTGCCGCCTCAATCTTCCCCGAGGTACAGGGAGGAAAAGGTACGCGTAGCAGGACATACTAGCTACATGACCCCGTCTCTGAGACAGGCCTCCATCTCCTCTCCTGCTTTGCATTTGTCTTCACAGGCACTACCATCTCCAAAGTCTCAATCGGCAATTCCTGCTTCTTTGTCTTCTACTAGTGACGTATTGGCTTCTCTGGTCCAAGAAAGATCACGACGCTCTCTTCATCCCTCTACAAGGAACTCGCAAAGTGCTGCCCGCTACAAAACCAGAGGCAGTAGTTCTCACACTCCTTCCAGTCCGAAAGACCAAACGACGCGTCATAGAGCGATCAAATCGTTCCCTCTAGACATACCGACTTCACCATCAACTACATCCCTCAACACGCCTCCAGACACACCCAAAAAAGCCAATCGGGAACCATCAAGTCCACCAGAGATACCGACACCCGTGACCAATTCTAGAGTTTGACTGAGTCGGCATCTGTCATTAGTTCCAACTGGTTCAGCAGGACATCTCCCTAAATAGTCCTCCCCCATGTCACGACCTGACCTAAAAGCAATGCACCCCTGCCTGTCCTAGGCAACCTGTTGGGGAGTGACAGCGATCGTGCGACAGAACCTGACCCTCTAAGCCTCTAGAGTACTGCGACTAATTGGTATAAGCCTATATCAGACTGCGATTCGTGCGAATAACGATAGCCACAGCTACGAGGAACCAGGAACCTAGTGTTGGTGACTCAGACTACAAGCCTAGAAGCTAGAAGAATGAAACTAGTATGGAAACCAAGGAGAATTGCAAGATAGACAGCCTATGGAGCTGAGTTGACAACAAGAGTGATGCAAATAAGCAAGTCGTCGCCTACCAGGAAAGTAGGATCAATAGAACAATATGCCCTATGACAACTAAGATTGGATTCTAAGGAATCATACTACTATACAAGGTATATATACGATAAAGGAAAGGGGAATACTCCTAGCAGCAATAATGCCTCCCCCTCCCCACAGTCTATAACGTCTGATCATCCCTGTTCCAACTGTCAACCCCTGTGGTCCACCCTGTCTTGGTGCCGCAGGTGATAATAGCCCCTAGTCTGCTGTATAATGTCTGGGAAGTGTGATTAGTGGTGATGTAGTGACTAATCACACTTCAGAACATGAAGTAATGTTTGGGAAGTGCGAATAGTGATGATCTAGTGATTATTCGCACTTCAGAGCAGGAAATAATGTCTGGGAAGTGCGATTAGTGCTGATGTAGTGACTAATCGCACTTCAGAACAGGAAATAGGATAACCCCATTAGGTGGTGTGGCTTCTGGAAAGGTGGCGGGCCAGTGAGTTCATGACACCCCATGGACCAAGCCATATTCGTGCCCGTTCTCTGTCAACACGTCGAGTTGTATCAACATCTCACTGTGGTCTCAGCTCATCATCGACCTCTCATCTCCCAATCTCCCCTAGTTCTTCTCCTACACTGGGAAAACTTCGCAACACGGCACGGCGGACCTCTTTTAATGACTGATCTGCCCTTTTCCCAGAGACTTGGTCACTCAATATACTCCTTCCCCTCTTCTTTCCGATGCTCTTTGCTGCCTTTTGAAATCTCAATGTTGCTGTTGCAAATCCCTATGCTATCAATTCTATTGTCATCTCTGGGATTTATTACACGAAAAGGGTTGGGGCTACTGATTCTCACTCCTATTTGATCTCACAACCCAGTTGCCTGGTTTTGGTCTTGCTGGTCCAGTACGTTCTCTTTCTTACATAACTTTCTCCAGTTAATTAATTGATGCTTCACATCAACCCCTTTGATGTCCAACCAATCTCTTCATACCCCAGTGCGTGCTCAATTTCTGTATTATAACTGCTTTAATGATGCAGTTCTTTTCTTTCATGTTTAGGTAGGTGTGTTCACTTTATCCTCATTGGACTTACTCGCTGATAGTTTTTCCGTTCCACGTTGCTTAATTATACACTCATTTGTACGTGCTGTTTACACTCATGAATCCAAACAATATACTATCTCTCTTTCACTTCTTTATTCTCCCTTTTGCTGTACTGTGCTGTTTGTGTATTCTCTCCAACTCTGCCTCTCAAACTTCGTTTCTTCTCATCATTCAGGGGCTTGAACACATCTCTATACTCTTTTTGGATAAGGACTTAGTACTTAGACCCATGTTACCTTGTCTGGATGCATGTATCTGTAGGTAGTCTGAATATGACATTCTTTTGTCAATTGTAAAGTTATATGTGTATATTAAGGAACAGCTAAAGTACCCAGCAAGTTATCATAAAGTGTGATAAGTGCCAAGTAATTATTGATAATGTTTTCATAATTATGGAAGGGGGCTATAGAATTCTCAGTAATTATTGATAACGTCAATAATTCACTAATGGCTATAATGACTGATAATTCTTGATCTTTCTTGATCATTCCTGAGCATTATCTTTGGGTTGTTTTCATGGCCAGTCAGCTGTTGAGGACCAAAATAAAAATTCTGCTCCCATAGTTCCGTACAGATTAGTTCAAAGTTTGATTTTGCAACTTGACCGGAGCAAATTGGTAAGGTTTTGGTAGCTCTAGGTCAAAAGTTAACAAACCGTGTAATGAAAAGTTTGTTTCTAGCAGGCTCGGAAATGATGATGACTAATAAGTTACCTAATCAAAATGATGTCATTCTCAAGTTGCGTAGGGCACAATACCTCTGTGGCCCATTTTCCCGCTTACCAATACTGTCCTTTTCCCGCCAAAACATCTGTGGCTCCTTTTCCTGCTTACGGATACATATGTGGCTCCTTTCTCTGCTTACAGATACATATGTGGCCCTTTTCCCACTTACCAATACATCTGCGCCTTTTCCCGCTTACCAATACATATGTGGCTCTTTACTTGCTTACCAATACAACTGGGTAGTCTGTGCCGCCTACAAATACATCTTGTATACCCCGACTGTTTGCCCAGCTCACAAATACACTAAGTCTTGTAGCTGTGAGGCAATTACGAATAATCGCTTGCATTACAACTTCCTGAGTTCTCGACATTCCGTTTCCACACGAAACACAGTATTATACTTGTTGCGGAAAAATACCAATGCAACCAACAAGCCACTCCCTCGTGGTGGATTGAATCTCATTACCTGCAAATTACCTGTAAGTCTGTTTATCTCCATGTGTAAATGAAGTTGGTAATTCAAGTAATGCTCTTTTTAATGAGATTAATACGAACGCCACTGGTATGTCATTTATATTTTGCTTTTGATTCAAAACTTTTGCGTTGGTCATCTTAGTTCCCTGGTGGCGGTAGAATGCACTTATTTTTTCTCTATGAAGAAAGTCCATAGGCTCCAAACCAAGTGCCCCCTGTCTCTCCCTAAAAACGTATCCCAACCATGAACAACAACTGTAGGTTAAAGACCCGTAAACATTAGTCTCGAGTATCCAGACTGATGATATACACTTGACACTCTTCATATGTGTATATGTAGTCTGGTGAAATATAATAGACGTGGTGATACGCCCTACAAAATTGTCCAAATAAGGCTTATTTTGTAGTGGAATAGTGAAATTTGCAGTAGAAAATGGTGAATAAAGGACTAGAGTGAGCCCAAACTGCTAGTTAAAGTGCTAATAACTAGAGAACATGTTCGAATAATAAGGATAAATGTTCATGAATAGAGAATCAGCTTATTCTGGCCATTAGAACCGATGTATTTGAGTGCCGGTAATACGCCTCAAGCGATTTTGTGCTTGATACCACGTCTTTGATAGGGTCTTCGAACTACAGTGTTTGCCCCTTGGGTCTCCTACTACTCCCTACTCGGTGTCGTCTTAGCACTACAACTACCACCAATTGGGATGTCCACGCCTTTGAAAGCCTACGCCAAGGCCTTATTCAAGGGCATATCTTCTTAAGAACCAACTCACTGGCAGGTTTGCTTGTTACTCATCCAGTTTTACATGTCGGCGACGGCATCTACGACGACCAACTAACAGTCTCTCAGTCCTAGCAGGTAGACCCACCCTTCAATCCATCCGACCTCTTGATCCAATAGTCCGGTCCGATTCCACTTCCCGTCTCCGGTTCTAGCCCTTCCCCTGACTCATACATATCCGTCGGTGTCATGTGTTGAATTAGGCCCGGAGAAATAAAAGCTTAGACGACGGAGGGGGCAAAAGACAGATAGGCAGGGAACCCGTTGCAAACGCGCAAGGGTTCAGATCTCAATATTGACACTATATAAGTATATACAAATAGGAGATACGCAAAGGACCTGTCAATCGTAGTATAGTAAAGCTGTAAAGTATAGAACGGCCGGTGATTAAATAATTAAAAGGAGGTATACAATCGGTGTCGGAAGTGCGTCACGATTATGAATCCCAACACTCCCCCGGAATCTGCACACGGACGACAACGAGCATAACTCCCCCGGAATTAAACAAAATTAAAAGAAAGAAAATAAACTAGTAAGCAAAGTCAGAATCATCAGAATTGTCCATATCAATTGCGGCATTTGCCTGGCCAATCTTCTTCTCTTTACCTTCGAGCCAAGCCTTTCGTTCAAGGCAGTTAGCCTTCGTGTGTCCAAGTTCATCACAAAAGTAGCATCTGATCTCGGCAACAGAAAAAGCGACATTAGGGACAGCCTGGGAAGTGGAACGGCTCGAAGTCATGGACTGGGATTTCTTCGGTGTGGCGACGGATCGAGGATGCATGGTATTATGGGTAATTTCGGCAGCAAGAAGAATAGGAGTGAGGTGAGCGAGATTAGCGTCTTCAGGTGGGAGATTGTCGATATTTGGAAGGAGGTGATTGTATGTAGTTGGAAGACCACCCACAAGAGTGATAAGAATGTCTTCCTCAGTTACGTTGCCACCAGCAGCCTTTAGTTCATTGCTACGGCTTCGAACTGAAGAGATCCAAGATTCCATATCCTGATCAGGGGACTTCTGCATAGTGTTGAGTATACGACGCATGGAAAGAGAGGCGGTAAAGCCTTTGGGACAGTGAACACTGCGTAAATCTTGCCAGATTACCATGGGATCCTCTTGGTCCTGGAAGTGTGGAAGTTGGCTCGGCATGACACGAAGAATCAGTGCAGCTCGAGCTCGGGCCATCGTACTGGCATCCCGGGCAGCTGTCTGCTTGTCAAGTGTATCATTTACCTGGTCCTCGGGAATGGGATCTCCATTAGAGTCTGTAGTCGGAGTGGTGATTTCGACCATACTCCATAAATCACGGGCAATGAGGTCAGCTTCGACATAGGTAGCCCATGAGAGATACTTCGTGATGCCGCCATTATCGAGACGGTCATAATTAAATTTAGTAAGGTCGGACATGGGAAAGTGAGAGAATTCGAACGGGAACGGGTATGAACAGTCGAAAATTCAACTAGCGGAGCGGACTTGCCGAAACCTCGGCCAACGAGAAAGAGCGCCGAAACCTCGGCCAACAAGAAGAGCGCCGAAACCTCGGCCAACGAGAGAGAGTGCCAAAACCTTGGCCAACGAAAGGGATTGCTGAAACCTCAGCCAACAGGGAGGGTACCGAAACCTCGGTCAACAAAAGGGGTGCTGAAACCTCAGCCGACGACGAACAGAAAGGTGCTGAAGACTCAGCCGAAAATAAGACAACGAAGGAACCGGCGTTGAATAGCGCTTTTGTACTTGGGTTGTGCCCGCGCGTTTGTGTTGAATTAGGCCCGGAGAAATAAAAGCTTAGACGACGGAGGGGGCAAAAGACAGATAGGCAGGGAACCCGTTGCAAACGCGCAAGGGTTCAGATCTCAATATTGACACTATATAAGTATATACAAATAGGAGATACGCAAAGGACCTGTCAATCGTAGTATAGTAAAGCTGTAAAGTATAGAACGGCCGGTGATTAAATAATTAAAAGGAGGTATACAATCGGTGTCGGAAGTGCGTCACGATTATGAATCCCAACATCATGAACACCAGATGCAGCAATGCACTTCTAATTGTGCACGTCATAATGACCACACGACAATTGCAAGTGTCGCTGTAAGTAGCCATGGTGGCTGAACCCCAAAAAGCCTTAAAAAGCCCCTATCTAAAAAAGCCCCCCTGGATCCGAACTGTACCCTGCAACTAGCTACTTAGGTGGTTAGGGATGTTAGGGTTAGGGTTAGGGTTAGTGTTAGGGTGTTAGAGTTAGGGTTTAGGGTTAGGGAAGGCTCTATAAGCATCATTTATCAAGTTGTTTGGGTGTTTACTATTAGGAACTAAATGGCTCATATGAGCTCCAATGACAAATCTGCCTCTCAAACACCGATCAAACAGGTAATTCCAGTCAAAGATTGTGACCTCACCCCAAAAAGGGTAATACTGTATCATTTCGTTCGATTCGCTTGTCACACGTCACGCGAGACCAGAAATTTGCGAAATTTCGGACCTGTTTGCAGTCACGGTGGTTCAGGTACAAATTTTCCGGACTAACATTGTCACGCAAAACTTCCAAAAAGGGTACTATTTCGCGAATTTTGTGAAATTTTTCGCTCTGTCACGGCTCACGCTATACTTTTGGCGAGATAAAATTTCGTTTCGCTGATCACGGTCACGCGGGGGTGGCGAATCGAATGAAATGATACAGTATACAGTGTTCCACCATCACTTTACACGCCCCCACCACTTTACACACTTGAACACAACTTGCTCATAACTTGAGATATCATCTAGTCCTCTTATTTCAGACATTATAAGATATAATAGAAGCTGTAGTTTTTTTTTCAGATTTTTAAAACATGCTGAGCTCGACTTACATTGAAGTTAATGTCGAATTTTGTGATTTTGGAAGTTCAGCAACTTTTAAATTGAACACTGTACCCCATCTAGCTTAGACCTTGGCTTACAATCTTTTTTATCTCAATGGTGTACTTATTCCATACATCTAGTACCAGAAATCTAGTGATTTGACCCACAAATGGTGGATAGAGAGGTCAAAGAAAATTCGGAGAGGAAAGTGTGACAGGGTTGGCGGACGCGCTGCTGTACATTTGTGTGTTCGACAGTGTGTGAACATCCTTGTCACACGCGGGTCACACTGTGTAAAGTGCTGTTTTCTGTGATTTTGGACTCATCGAAAGAAATAATACAGTAGGAGTACTTCAAGTTGTTTTTTGTACCCAAAAATTGGTGATCTTACTTTTAAGACAGTCAAAAGTATGCTGAGCAACTTGGAATTAGAAATTTTCATCGAGGGGAAGTTATATTCACAGATTTCAATCTTGTGTGTAAAGTGATGGTGGAATACTGTAGCATGATGTAAACCTGTTTTTATTATTTATTTATTTTTGAAATGGCCCTTACGGCGACACTTGCAATTGTCGTGTGGTCATTATGACGTGTACAATTAGAAGTGTATTACAGCATCAGCTGTCATGAACTCGCCGGTCCGCCACCCCGCCACCATACCAGAAGCCACATTGCCTAAACCGGGACAACTTATTTCCTATTCCAAAGTGCGATTAGACACGGGATCATTACTAATCGCACTTCCGAACACGGCATACAATACGTTAGGGGCCGATCTCTTATGTGGCACCGAGACTTGGCTGATCGCAGGGGTTGACGGGTGACATAGGGATGATCAGACATTGTAGGTAGCGGAGAGGAGGAGGCATTATTGCTGCTAGGAGTATACTCCTTTACTTTATAGTATATATACCTTGTATAACCATCAGTACTAGTTAGAATCCAATCTTAGTTGTCATAGGACACCTTGTTCTATTGATCCTACTTTCCTGGTAGGCGACGACTTGCTTATTCGCATCACTCTCGTTGTCGACTCAGCTCCGAAGGCTGTCTATCTTGTGATTCTCCTTGGTTTCCATACTAGTTCCATTCTTCTAGCTTCTAGGCTCGTAGTCTGAGTCGCCAACACTAGGTTCCTGGTTCCTCGTATCTGTGGCTATCGCTATTCGCACGAATCGCAGCCTGATATAGGCTTATATCGACTAGTCGCACTATTCTCGAGGCTTAGAGGGTCAGGTTCCATCGCACGATCGCTGTCACTCCCCAACAGGTTGCCTAGGTTAGGCAAGGGTGTATTGCTTTTAGGTCAGGTCATGACAGTCGGCGACCGTATCACAAGACCTCGTTGACTTGTTTGTAGCGATTTACTGCACTGTTTTAGCTAATTATTCCTCACACCTATACAAGCCTGAGGCGATTCCGTCCAAACATATCTATACCGGGGGAGGAAGCCCAGCACCCGGAATAGCAATATCCCAGGTGCTTCATCCCAGTGGGGTTTTATATTGAGTATTGATATACCAGCTGGGGCTCTATCTGGCCTATTGATACAGTGGATTTTTTGAATATTTCTAGCTTATATAATGCATTATTCATTAAAAATGTATCGGCCCGTGTCACATCCTATAAGAGAAATTATTTTTTGGTTCAAATCTCAGATATTAGTAATGTGATCCTGTATATATATACCGGTCTACCTCCCCCCATTCTGGTTATAATACCATATTCAGATAGAAAATTCTCACGCCCCCAAACTTGATACATCAATGCCCACGTTGCAATGGATGCTGGACATGCTTTCCAAATATGGTTAGATAAAGTGGCTGAAGAGAAAAACACAAAATAAATTCCCAGAGCCGGTGATGAAAAATATATTGAGGGTCCATATGGGTTATTTTGGGTTGGAGAATTCAGATTTTGACCCAGAATGTTCCTCTCTCTTATGTGGAAAGAGATATTCAAGATTTACGTGTGACAAAAGTGTCAAAGCAGGGTTTACAAATCAAAACCCTATATCTTGATTTTGGTGGTCCCATATATATATACTGGTGAGGAACAGTGGCAGCATGCCGAAAAGTAATACTAGTGGGCCCAGATGGGTGTATATATACTGGCTGAGGTCAGAGAGCCATAAGTATAGTTCAGAGTGGAGATAGATTCTTCTGTTCCATAATTCTTCCTGGTATAAATTGGGACCATCAATTAATATATATACCAGTGAGGAACTTCAGTGGCAGCATGCTCAAAGTATATATACCAGCTGAGGTTAGACAGCCATAAGTATAGCTCACAGCGGAGATAGAAATTTCTGTTCCATAATTCTTGCTAATGCACTATATTTGGATCATCAATTATTGCACTGAGAAAGTTGACATATTTTCATGTGTACATTACAATCTAATCAGTATATGCTTTCCAAAGACACATGGTGGCTGAAAAGATAAACATGAACTATAAGTCTCAGAACCAGCAATGAAAAATACATTGAGGATACAAATAGGGATAATTTGGGCCAGGGAATTCATATTTTTAATTAGAGTCTTTCTGTCTCTGGTGTAAGACATAGTATTAAGAATTATGTGTGATTAAAGTGTGGAAGCAGGGCTAAAGGTTTAAACACAAGACATTGTTTCAAACCTTGTTATTAAAAAGTAAATAGATATTCCTGACAGTCAGAATTATTAAAAGAATGAGGCCATTCCCCATAATCTGTTCAAAGGAAGTGATAGTGAACCAGTATTACCATAAAAATCTGTCTAATTTATTTAATGTTCTGCAAAGACAATCTATATCTCATTGGCTCAAAGTGGGATGGTTGATCCAAGAACTATATATATGTATGTTCTCTACTTCTCTCTTAATAAAGTTTCCTCATAACATGTCTTATGAAATAGCAGACAGATATTAACACTACTATGTAAAGCATGAAATGGCCTATATAATTCTTGAATGTTCAGACTTTTTCAATTCACACCATTTTCTGCAGGACAACAAAGATATATTGTGTGATCCTCTTCCCTGGTTTGTAGCAAATAACTCTGAAGCAATGAGCGTCAATGAATATTTTTCTCTGATTTTTCAAGGTATAAAAACTTCTAAACTCTGATTGTAAAACCTCTATCTCTATATACTGAAGTGTAATTTCTGTAATTTAGTGGAGTTATCGATGAGATTGATGAGACATCTATTCCTGAATGGATATCATAATGTTTAAGAGCTATTGTATGTTTACATGGTCTCGTACTCTCAAACTACTATTTAAATGTTCATTGGTCAGATAGTTGTCTTGAAGTTACCAGATTTGATCTCAGGTCTTTCATTACAGTGAGAAATATTCAAAAAATCTGCTGTATCAATAGGCCAGATAGAGCCCCAGCTGGTATATCAATACTCAATATAAAACCCCACTGGGATGAAGCACCTGGGATATTGCTATTCCGGGTGCTGGGCTTCCTCCCTGGTATATATATATGGGGGCTCCATGGGGTGTAAGCCTGTACTCTACGTACCTCTACTCCAGTTTTCTTATTGCTTAGACGTAAAGGTCTTCGTAGTAGAGGCTCCTGGGACATCAGTTGTCACAGAAGAGAACAGCAGAATCCAAAGAGTTTTAAAGAGTTTTCCCAAGTTTCTAAAGTTTCTAAGAAGTCAAGTTTGCCAAGTTTCCAAGTTTCTTTCAAAGAGTTCTAGTTTTGTTTCCAAAGAGTTTCCCAAGTCGAGCACAGAGCTCAAAGCGATCACTGGATCACCCCAAGAGATTACCTACATCTTTATAAACTTTTATCCCCCATCCCCTACTTGTTTTGTTTGCATCGTCGAGCTTGGCTTTGCCGCTCCGATCCCCCTTCCTGTTGTCGCCACATTACTGTCTCCGACTCGAGCTTCGTATCGTTTCCAGTGTCCTCTGTTGTGCCCTAGTAGCAGAGTTCCGCCCTCTCACAACAAAAGAACTCGCAAGTTGAGTTGTTGGTTAGGTTTGGTTTGAGAGTATTTCTCGCCGCCGAGCTACACTCAGCGTCTCAAAATTGGAGCCCACACCCGAGGGTTTATTAGTGTGCACATTGGATCTATTGGAACGATCGTCTTGTCGTTGAAAAAGTAGTCGCCGACGTCAAAATTTTGGTCATCGCTGTTGTTTAAAGATTTCTTCACCATCCTCAGCTTGGATAGTTCCCCTGTCTAGTCGTCTCTTAGACGTAGACACCTTTCTATCGACGGTTCGAGTTCATCAATGAGTGTTGCAGAAGATCGCAGACGAGACACAGCGCGCAGACCATCAGGCAGCAGTTGACCAGGCTGTTATACAGTTTGCTCCTCGTACCCAACACAGTATCTCGGGAGGCGAAGACTTTCGAGTTGACGTTGCGTACTATTTACATCGTCGTCTACAGCTACTGAACAATCTAAACGTTGCCCCTCTGCCTCCGACTACCTTCTTCACCGCCGAGGAGTGTACTCCTACTCCACCTCCTACCCCGTTCGAAGAGCCTACTCTGACTGACAGCGGATTTATTCCGAGTCGACCCCCTTCTGTTACAAGCACATCAAGCAAATCTAGTACCCCTTTATCCCCTGTGCCCAGCGATTTGTCTGTGGTACCCCCTGTTCTTTTGTCTGTTACCAATCCCCAGTTATCCAATATTCCTTCTTCTACTACCCAAGAAATACCCGGTGCGTCGTCTCCAGAGGTTCCTGCTTCAACTATGTCTTCCAAACCAGCTATGCCTGTGCCGAAGGGCCAAGGTGCTCCTACCCTCTCTGCAGAAAGTGCTAAAGACCCAGAACTAGTCGTCGAGTACATCGAATCGGTGGAGGCGCTACTGAAGCGTAGCAACATCACCGACGATGCTATGAAGATTGAATGGTTGTTGAGGTACTTAGACCTAGCTGTGAGGAGGATGTGGAAGATGCTGTTTGACCAGTTGAAAACGGAGGTGAAGACGTACCAAGCTTGCAGAGACTTGTTAGCGACGTACTATCCTGAGATCGACGAGGAAGCCCAGAATACCCTTGCCAGGTTTAGGAAGAGTCTCCGAGAATTCAGAGACATCTCCGAGACTGACGAGAGGGGCCTCGGCGTGTATCGGATGTACTTCGACTCTGGAGTGAAGAGACTTCCAGAGGACAAGATCACTGATAGAGAAAAGGGCGAGTTGTTCCTAGAGCGACTCGACTCTGATTTTAGAGCGCGCATCATAGATCGCCTCTTCACTCTAGGAAAAGAGATAAAGAATGAGAAAGGTGGTGTGAAAGACCCAGAGCACATGTATACTAGTGATGACATTATCAAGACTGCTGTGGAGCTCGCCTCTAGGCATAAACCTCAGTCGGCGATCCGTGGAGGTGTCGGATTGGAACAGGCTTCGAGGTCTGATCATGTCATCTCTGGTAGTGATGGGTTGAGAGCTGTAAAGAAAGAGGTTATGCAGATTAAGTCCGACCTCGCAGAGACTCGGGCTGAAATCAAAACCTCGAATCAAAATAATGAACAGCTGTTTAAGAAGTCGACGACTCAGCTCCAAGAGACCCGCAAGGATTTCGAAGAGAGGATGTTGTCACTGAAACAGTCGTCAGAAAAAGAGTGGAGAAATCGTATGGAGGAACAGAACTCAACTTGGCAGAGACAGCTCCAACAGATGTCATGGCAGATGCACCCTTACCAGGCGCCGACGCTAGTGACTCCTGTTGGTTATAGTCAGTCTTGTGTGCCTCAGTCGGTGCCCCAAGTTGCGTCTGCTCAGTATGCCCAGCAGAGACCTGGTGGAGGCGCTCCAGCGCCACCACAGCCACAGTTCAATGCCGGAAACCAGAGACTACTGTCGGCAAACGACAATTGCTTCTTTTGCAGAGTGAAAGGTCATGTCCTGGCCAATTGTCTGGAGCTGATGGCGTATATTAGCAAAGGCTTATGCCAGATGCAAGGGAAATTCGTTAAGACTGTTTGTGGAGATATGCCTCCAGGGGCTGGTGAGCCCGGAGTGACGTTGAAGGAACGTCTTGACAAGTTCAATGCTGCTAATAACATCCAGGGAGTCGCTATTACTGTGCAGAGCGTCAATGTTGCGTATACCAGAGACACCTACGAGATGGAAGAGCTGAGAGAGGCTCTAAGAGAGAAAGAAAGAGAGACTGCTCAGTATCGTCAGACGCAGGTGTCGTCGCAGTTCATGAACGGAGCAGCTACGTACCAGCCCCTCCCTGATCATCCTGGGATGTTTGTACCCGCTACCCACTCCGAGGAGAACCTTGTGAACGGGGTCGGCTCTGCGAACGAACAGGGAAAATAGAGAGTTCGATGATGGCAGGCACTAGGTGATCGACGACTGCTTCACCTAGGAAGCCTCCGGAGAACGATCCTGATACACAGTCAAAAGAGAAAGTTGGGTCGAAGCCTCCAGCAAATGTGTTGGGTGGCAGAGCCGACGATAGAGAAGAGTCTGGTGGTGTAGAAAAGAAAAACCCATATACATATAAAATTCCACAAAAGAAGTTTGATGGTGTAGAGCTGGAACCTACAGTGAATGGGAGGAGGGTACCAGCGGCACCGTTCCATGGGGTCAAAGACGTGACTAGTATGGCCAAACCTGGACCTACTGCACGACCTGCGTCTGCTGGAGGAGTAAAAGAGAAAGAGGGGAAGACTGTTCGAATTGAGCCATTGTCTTGGAATACCAATAGGTATAAGACTGGAGGCAACGATGAGAACCTCTCTTCGATGAACAAGTGGTCAAAGAGTTACACACCTGCGTACCATACTAAAGCGGAAATCGAAGACGAAGCCATCGTAGACAAGATGGTGGAGAAGATTCTTTCTGCGGAGGTGGGCACAACAGTCAATGACTTGATGGCAGTGTCGAAGAGTGTTAGAGAAGGAGTTCGAAGGAAGTTGACGATGAGGAGAGTGCCCACAGCGCAGCAGAACTTGCTGAGCAGGGTATTCGAGTTTGTGGAAGAAGCTACGATGGTAGTTGCAAGCAAAGAGCTAGTCGGTGATTCAGAAGAAGTCGGAGCCCCTGTTCCGGAAGTTACCTCTATTTTCCCTGAAGGGTCCGAGGATGTTTCAGATAAAAAGAACAATGTCCCTGAGGAGTACCCGACCTCAGACATGTCAAAAGAGAACGCAGAAGAGTCAGTCACTGAAGAGATCCTTGAGGCGAAGGACTTAGCAGCTATAGGTCTTTGATGTGCCCTATATGATGGCCCATTGACTGGCCAAGCTCCTACTCATGTCTATGTCCAAGGCAGTGATGGCACTTTGCAATACCAAGAGGCTGAAAGAGATGATTGCGAGTTGTTTTCCACTTTTAAAGTTCAAAGAAAAGAGGCGAAGAGACAGTTGAGTAGTGGGGAGTCTGGGAGACGTTCTGGAGGGTTTACAAAGGAGGGCCTGGTTGGTGGGTACATGGAAGTGTCAGTCGACGCTGCCACCCATGAACCAACTCCAGAGTATACTCTAGAGACATACCTGGCTTCGAGTTTTGAGAACAACCCTCCTGTTCTGAACTCTGAGGCGTACCCTCAGAAAGTAGGTGCAGAGGATGATTCTCAGAGTCTCCAAGGTTTGGAGGAGGGTTATGAGCCAGAGAGTGGGGTCGCCGACTGGAAGGTGCCCTATTCCGAGAAGCCACACCTGCAACTTTGCCTTGACAGTACTTCGGTTGGTCTGCTTCAGAAAACCCTAAAAACAGAAGAAATATCAGAAAAGATAAAAACATTTCAAAAGAAAGAAACACCAAAAACAGATTTTATTCCTATTGTCGTTGAAGGCGTGGAGCCGACCGGTTCATTTTCTCAGTCTTCTGTCTCCAAAGTTTTACCTGCTGGGGGAGATGAGTGTGACCAGGTTAAGCTTGGGAACTTCGTCAAACCTGGTGAAGAGAAAGAGTTGATAACATTGTCAATGGTCGACTTGAATTTGGCACTTAGAGACGAGAGTAGCAGAGTAGCCTCTGTGGCACTGCTCAGGCTACTTGACGACTCTGAGGGAAGAGAGCCATGTCAAGAACGTCGCCGGAGAAAGGTGGTGAAGAAACCTGACAAGTGACCATTCCTCGTAGAGGCATGGCTCAAAGACCCAAAGAAAAGACTGAAGAGGGTCGCCAATGCAGAGTACGCACGTATTAAAGTGCTTTGCTTGGCCCTTCTTCGTCTGAAAGAAAGAGATGTTCAGAGTGTCAAGAGACAAGAAGCGTTGACTTGTGGTTCAGATTCATTGCAGGGTCGTCTAGGCTATAAAGGGGCTGAGTCGACTCTTGCATTGATGAGTGGCTTCATTGGCCATGTTTGGAACCCAATGTCTGGCAGCTTGTGAAACTGTCTCAGCATTGATGCTAGATGCACCAGGAGGACATTTGGAAGATGGAGCACGCTGTTCGCCTCCATCTTTCAAGTCATACATACCCGCTTTCTGTATGTCGAAGACATTGGAATGAAAGAGTGTATGACATCCTGGGGCACTGGAAATCGATGTTAGAGCTGTAGAAAAGAGAGTTAGAAGGGGGAGCAAGCACAAGAAAGTATAGGGGACTGACTGACAATGAAGGTCGTCTCCTTTAGTTCCTTGTGTTTGGAAGACTCCTATAGGGATGTGACGATTTGCCCCAAAGCCTTCAGCTGTGGTTGCAATGTTTCATTTATGAGGAGTCGAGTTGGTAATAGCTTGTGCTTGGGCGTCGACCTTAAGAAAAGGGGTTCGTCTAAGCCTGGCCTATCTGAGGAGAGAGTCAAATACAGAGAAAGGACTGCGATGGTCTCGCAGTTCGATAAAAAGAGTTCAGAGTCAGGAGAGGAATTGTGAGAGGATACGACGAGGCTGGGTGGTGCAGATGCGTTTGCAACTTTGGTCACTATGTCGCCGAGGGGCTCTGCATTGTCCATAGCTTTTTCTTCTTCCATTGATGTTGGATAAGAGTCAGCCTGACGACGATTCTGGTGCTCCAAGGGTAGTTGACGAGCAGAGCGCGCAGTCTTGGACGTTACAAAGGAGTCGAGGGGTCGTCGAGAGAAAGGCCTAGTGTGATAACATCTTCGTGTTGGTCGCCTACAAAGTATCCAGTTCGATTGTTGTCACTGGGGCTGATAAAAGTTTAAAAGAGATAGAGGGGACAGCAAACACAAGAAAGTATGGGTGAGATCCACCCTTTA
>ML179833.1:10236-35348 GCA_004369135.1 Dendrothele bispora CBS 962.96 | reverse complement strand
CCAAAGGAGAAGTTTTTCGCTGAACCTTTATAACCGTACCAAGAAGTCGGTCACCGGAAATAGCTGACGACGTGAAGGAGATCATTACCCAAGGGGTTAAAGCTAGGTATGAGGAGGAGTTGGCGGAATACGAGGAGCTGTTGAATGCGGACTGGGAAGACACAGAGGACCCGGCCATCATTGAGAGGTATGTTCCTTTATGACTCTCAAAAACGCTGCCGCTAACTCTTTAACTCACAGTCGCCGAGAACAACTACCAGCTCTGATAGCTCAACTTGTCGAGCTGGCTTGCAAACTTTGTCACACCTCCTTTTCTGGAGTTTTCATGGGCAGCAACGTTGATCCCAATGGTAATGAAGATAAACTTTTTACTGCTAGGTGTGTTGTGCTTGGACCTTGCTTTGCTGTGGTAACAGTAACTAAGACTTGTTCTCTGCAGTGTCTTGGCGGGTAAGACTTCAGGTCCCAACCCTCAATCTTTCGATGAATGGGACCCTGTTGGATATAAGTTTCACCACGTCAAGTCTTTCGCTCAATTTTTTGTTGCTTGTTCCCGAATGGAAAAAGGTGCGTCCGATCGTTTAGTGTTGACCAGGGAATCTTGCTAATATCTTTATGAAGGCCTACCTGTAACAACCCCTACCTATGATGCCGAGCAACTGGGTCAAGCTTCGGTTAACTTCGACCTTCCATTTCCCCTTGGAGCAAAAACAAACTCTTCTCAGGAGGCCGGCCCTTCCAAACAGCCTAGCACCCGAAAGGGGAAAAAACGCGCTGTTGCCGATAATGACTCTGACGGTGACTCTAACGCCGATGCGGAAGATCAGGACTACGACGAATTGGACGCTTCGGGTAATGAAGAACCCGTCGATACACCACCGAGTACTCCGAAACTTCCGAGGAACCGTCGTCTCGGCCCTGCGTTACAGGCCGAACTGGAGAGTATGGGGACTAAAGAAAGGCGCTTGCGGATGGGCGAGCTTCGTTCTTTGGACCCTGTTATGTTTGAGATTGAAAACAATAAAGCCAAGAATCGGAGCCTGATGAAAAAATTGAATCTCGACACTGCTGTCCAAGATCTCGCTGACTTGAGGAAGAAGGGAAAGGGAAGCAAGCCGAAAATTGGT
This sequence comes from Dendrothele bispora CBS 962.96, assembly GCA_004369135.1. NCBI lineage: Eukaryota > Fungi > Basidiomycota > Agaricomycetes > Agaricales > Dendrothele > Dendrothele bispora. Next base: position 34,221 of record ML179833.1, on the reverse strand, counting down.
CCGGCAAAAAAAGGAACGGTAGCAGTCAGAAGGTCGTCGAGACGGGCAGGGAAGGAGGGGAGTAAGCAGGGAAAGGATCAGGAAGAGGACCAAGAGGAAGAGGAAGATGACCAAGAGAAAGAGGAGGAAAAAGAAGAGGAGGAGGAGGAGGAGGCAGAGGAGGAAGAGGAGCTGGCCTCCAAAAAGAAAAAAGACTCAGAGAAGGTGAAAGGGAAGGGTAAAGCGGGTCCATCCAAAGGTTTACAGGTTGTCGTCGAGATTCCGCCTTCGCCCAAGGCCGAGAAAAACCTACCGAAAGCGCGTCCACTTCCACGTCATCGTTCAAGTCTACTCCCGAATCCAAGTCCCGAAGACTCTTCTGCTGACCCAGCCGCTGGGCGCTCATCCATTCCCGATGACCCAATGGATGTTGATCCTCCCACCTCTCCAGATTCCTCATATCTCCCAATGCCCGTGAAGAAATCTCCGTTGCTTGAAGATCTGCGGTCCCTCGTCTTGGCCTTACCTTCGTCTATCCCAGAAGCATCCAGCGACTCACCTTACGCAGCATACGAGGGTGACACGTGGGCTGTTGACGAACCTGGTGAAGATGCATGGGAAGAGTGGAACCGGACGCTGGACACTCTACTGCAAAAGCCGCCAACGGAATCTATGGAGGCTTTCCGTGACAAACTGGTGCTTAGAGGACCAAAAGGAACCCCAGCCCTTTTCAGAGTGCTGGTTTATGTGTCCGACAAGATCGTCTTTGACCCGGGTATGTTGGATGGCAAGCTGGAAAGGGTCATTGAAGCTATTCAAACCAAGTACGTGTCTTATCAATGTATTGAAGTGTACAAATCTAATTGTACAAATCTAATTTCACATGTTAAGATGCCCTGATATTAGGAGCAGTGCAACCCTCAAGTCTCCACCACCTGAAGATCCTTCTCCCGAAAACACTTCCCTCGAAGACCCTCCCCCCGAAAACCATCCATCTTCTTCCACAGCTCCTGTTTCTGCTCCAGAAGTCATCACCCCTGCTCCCCCTCCTCCTGAAAACCCTCCATCTGCTCCTACTATCCCTGAAAACCCTCCCTCTGCTCCTACTATCAATGAACACCCTCCCTCTACTCCTGCTGCCCCTGAAAACCCTCCCTCTGCTTCCCCTCCCCCTGAAGACCATCCATCTCTTCCAACAGCTCCTATCTCCGCTCCAGAGGTCCCCACTCCTTCTCATCCTCCCATTGCAGTTCTCCAGCCTCCCAGTACGCCCGAACCACCCAAACTGACGTCCGAGCTCTTGTCCACACCCGGACCAAGTAGTTCTCACGCTGCCTCTTCTCTCCCGAGTAAACGGCCTCTTGCTACCGAAAGAGTTACGTATACTGGGGAGCTCCCCGCCTGGGCCGTGTCCATGAAGGAATACCTCGTCGAGGACTTGGAGTCCTACCCAGAATGGATGGACGCCATCGAATCCTTGGTCTCCCTTGAGGCTTCGTTCAAATTCAACGACTTCAAGAAGATCTTGCCCACGACGAAGAGACCTGTGGCAGTACCTGTTTGGGTAAAGAACGCTCGAAAGGAGTCTTGTCCAAAAAAGGTTGGCGCCGTGGAAACCTTCAGAAACGAGGTCTTGGTTTGGTGGAATACTATGCAGCCGGATTGGAGAATTCTCGACAAAGACGACCTTGATACAGGAGAATGGGTCAAAGAAGTGAAAGGGCAGTGGGGAAAGCTTAGGTGTCCCGGGATCAATGGTCTTTACTCTGTGATGGCTTGTCTTAGATGGTGGGCAGTCTCAGAGATCGGTCAAGAAGGGCGGCTAAGTGAACAGTGGACTCGTCTACTTCAAGACGTCGTCTGGGTCATGGATGCTATTGCCGGAGAAGAGGAACAACCCCCCACCAAGAAGTCTCGACCCTCTGCCTAAGTGTTTTGAGTATTTTGTAGTGACATGTATCGACTTCGTATGTAATTTCAAGTGCAGCATTATTAGTGTTTTAGGGTAGTCACATGAAATGATATCGTGTGCAATTATAAGTGCAGTCTCCCTAAGGTGTTAAGTAAGAATATCTGACTAATAATGAGTCTCCCATAAGCTGCCGTGGGCTGCCGTAGCTTCTAACAATCCCCATGCTATTGCCGGGCTGCCGGGCATGTAAAATGACGGCCAGAGGACCCCTAAGCGATCTTACGTCTACACTTGCAATTGTCGTGTTGACATCATGACAGGTACAATTAGATGAGTATTACAGTATCAGCTGCTTCGAGGTGGAAAGAAGATTGGGAAGAGTTGGAGTTGTGTGGTGTGATGCCAGGAGGAGGAGGTACCCGGAGGAACAGAGTACAGGCGTTGCCTATCTTGAAAGATACGTCTTTCTCTACCCTATTCTTTCTGCTTATTCTGAGTGCATACTCTTCAATGCTCAGGAGCTTCAGACGGTAACTCGCGACATCAACCTATAAACCCTTTCCTCGGCTCAGTCGATGCATAAACACGCACGACTCGTCATATTACCTTACACCTGCTGGAGGCGTGACGACTGCGCAAGTCTTACCTGGAAGCGCGAGTAATATCGGTAGACAGGTGTTTTTAATCAAGATGCGTCAGACAGAAGGTTTTGGAGCCTCCGAGGGGTTTGTTTGGGTTTAGGAATGACACTCGGAGCAAAGAAGAAGAGGATTATGTCCCTTGGAGACACATGAAGTACGTGCTAGATTTCGTTTTTATTTTCGATTATTCCTGACTCGATGATTTCCTCTGGTGTTTTAGACACGCATGCGGTGAGAACCCGGACAGACTGTACTCTCAAACACGAATGGACGCTGCGAGGAACTTCCGGGACGCCTATTCAAAGGCTCAAAAGCTTTCACGCGCCCAGGACGAATTCTGAGTGAGACTCGAAAGCCAAGTCAGTGCAAGGACTTGGGGATCTTGGTTCAGGAGACCTAAGCAGGCAATGGAATCCTTCCCTGAGGATTTGGAGCTTGAAGCTTTGGTGGACGAGTTGAGAGGTAGAGTAAAGGTACGTCTTTGAAAGACTTCTTGATATATGCGTTTCTGACGTTTCCTCTTCCTACACTAGCTTTCGGTACACTGCTAAGAGGTACCCTCCCTCCTATTCTCTTTCCATCAATCTCTTATGATACCACTTAAATAGGTTGTCGACTTGGACGCTATGATCCGTCTGACCAACGAGTTCCACTTCCCGATAGCCTCGTTCCGTCACGGAGGAGAGACTTATCTCGTACCAGAGCTACTCAAAAAAGCATGGGGAGGACCTCCAGCTGCAGCGGTATTCGCTTCAAACGCTAGGTAGGTACAGTTTTTTGAACGATGATACCCTTTTCCTCGATTTGACTATACCTTTTTTTCGGGGGGGGGGGGGGGGGGTTCTTCTCATTCTTTCTCAACTCACATATATAAAATGTACAGAAAAAAACTCGAAGCATACCGCGGATCCGAGTTCACTCCGAGGATCCTAGCTGACGCTGGTATCGACGTCATTACGAAATCAGACCACCCTGTTTTACCTTCTCGACATCTCCTTTACGAAGCTCAACAAGCGTTTTATTACGGTCTTCAACCAGGCTTGGCTATAGGTTCTGTGACGTCTACACCAGCGGATAGAGCAGGTGTTGGATGGAGAGTTGGGAGGATAGGTGTTGGGTATGATGCTGGTGAGTGCCCTTGAGTTTTCTCTGAGGGACTTTGTTTGACAAATTATCTCTTTTTTTTTTTGCGCTGTTCTATAGACCTCGTATTATGGGACACACCCCCCTTAGCTCTAGGTGCTGCGTCTGTCTAAGTCTGGATAGATCAACTCCCGCAACTGCCCTTTGCCTCCGACCCGTTTGCACATACGGATTCTACTGGTACTAATACTAGTGACCGAGAGGATAATGGGCAACCCCATGTCATCACAAATAAACCTTCGAGGTTCCGAGAACTTCCCAAAGTACCGGATTGGACGAAAGAAAGGAAGCAAGTGGTTAAATGGGACGGAGAGCCGCCTTTGGAAGGTTGGTCTTCTGGATCTCGAGATGGGATTGGAAAGACGAGTGGGAGTGGGAGAGGAGAGAAGAAACGAGCGAGCTTTACTGGTGTGAGGAGTATGTGGGTTCGGACAAGTGTCCAGAGCGACATAGTCGGGAGTTATAGTACCTCGGAGACAGAGGAAGGAGTAGGAGCAGAACTGAAGGCTTTGTTCGACGAATCCGATATCGAGACTCTTTCCGACCAGACTCCGATCACCTGGACCGTTCTTGTGGAAGATGGCAGAGTGATCTGTTATGAACCAGATAACTTAAACAAGGCTGACGAAGAAGAAGCATCATCACGTTCCGTGCACCATTTCATCGTTAGGCACGTCCACCACCGAGATCGTAAACCTCTTCTCTGGTTCATTCTCACATCTTTCGGTAGTCCACTCGGTCTCGTCGAGATCCTTTTAGAACCATCAATGAACAACGGTGATGTCTGGGATCCTTTAACCGACGGGGACCCTCCAGGCATCTTCGGTACAGGTATACCCTCCGGCGGTGAGAGCGGAGAAGCCAGTCTGAATTGAGCTCAAGACGGACTTTTTTTCAGTGGAAGAAACACTCTCTTGGCATATCGAGCTGGTGTCACGACATTACTCCTTCCAGCGGTAAGAACTCTGGAAAGTTTTTGTTGGGTCTTTCGGTTGTGTTTCTTATGGGCGCTTTGAATGCGTTTGCGTTTGATGTGAATGGTGGTGATGAGGGAGGAGAGGGAGAATGAGAGGGAGAGGGAGAAGGGGAGAAAGCGGTGATTAAGGATGAAGTTGGGTTACATGTGGCTATGGGACATGATATGAATGTTGGGCTTAGTACGCAGATTGGGATGTTGAGAGAGATGATTTCGGGGAGTAAGGGTAGTTGGGAGGAAGTGAGGAATGTACGTTCGTTCTTTCCCCCTTTTTCTTCTCATTTGTCTTTGTCTTTCCTCTGTGTTGCAAAAACTACCTACTAACACTTTACATTAATAGGGCGAACTACCCTTGATCATCCACGTTGACAATGTGGACATCATGGCTACATTAATCAAACTCAAATACGACATCGAAATGGATTCCCATTCCAACGCGAGAATAAGAAGGACCTTTACTGGCGCCTCTGAAGCACACATCTTGGCTGACGAGATTGCAAGAGCTGGAATCGCGGTAGTTCACTCCTTCGAGACTGTTCCCCAGAAGCTGGGATGCAAGGAGAACATCAGTGTCGTTTCTGTTCACATCTATCTTGCCCCAAAATCTGTTACTGATGGATTTTGATAGTCGCCGTCGAGGATGATCAGAGTTCATATTATGAGCAAACCAGGTGAACACGACTCTCTTCTTTTGACCAAGTCCAACTCTCTTGCTAAAACCTCTTAGCCTTTGCACACCACTATGTCAGACATTGAAGATCATGGATACGACAACTACGACCAAGAAGGCGACGAAAGGCACGAGGAAAATGAGGAGGACGTTGAAAATGATGATGCAAACGACAAACCGCCTCGTAGAAAACTGTACGAGGAGGAAGAGGAGGAAGAACAAACTGGTCGGAAAGAGAAGAAAAGGGCTAAAGTGCGTGCATAGGTCGTGGTCTGTTACACAAATGTCTGACCTGTAAACCTTAGCTTTGACATAAACGTGACAGGGCAGCTCAATTCCTTGATATCGAGGCCGAGGTCAGTGATGAGGATGAAGAGGAGGAAAGCATGGTGTTGGTACGTCGAATCGAAATTCATTTTCACTTAGTAACGACTAAACCCTTCTGCAGATGGATTCATTGAAACTGGTGGTGCAGAAGACAACGACTCAAGCAGGCGTCACCACGCACGATTGGCCCGCCGACAGATGGAGGAAGAGGAAAAGAGTCCCAAACAAATAGCTAGGGATCTCAACCAACGCTACGGTGGACAAGCTGCAGTTTGTTATACGGGAGACATGAATGAAATTCCCCAACGACTTTTGATGCCCTCTGTTCACGAAGCTAGTTTATGGCAGGTCCGGGTCAAGGTGCGGCAAATGTCGCTCTTCAGTGTATACATTTTGACATACCGTATTCAGTCTCGACTTTTGATGCCCTCTGTTCACGAAGCTAGGTAATGGCAGGTCCGGGTCAAGGTGCGGCAAACGTCGCTCTTCAGTGTATACATTTTGACATACCGTATTCAGTCTCGTGCGCAAATCTATTGACCTTGAATATACCGCCCGACCCCTCCAAATCCTCTCTGCTTTCCAACGAGATTCCCTGCCTGGAATGATATATGTTGAAGCTCGTAGCTCACAACAAGTCAGCCAGGCAGTCAACGGTCTAGTGGGTGTCTATCTCGCGGTATTCATCTAGTCCCTATCGAAGAAATGGCTAGTCTCCTTCAAATCAAAAAGCAAGACACGACGGTGATGCCTGGAACCTGGGTCCGTATTCGTCGAGTATGCTGGTGATCTTGCCCAGGTTCTGGATATCGCAGAGAACGGTGAAGAAGTCGGACTTAAATTCATTCCACAAAATGACCTTACACCTCGCGACGATGGCGGGGACAAAAAACGCAAAAAGACCACCGGAATGAGACCACCTCAACAGTTGTTCAATTTCGAAGAGGTAGTCAAAGTCTATGGTCGGAATTATGTCTCAAAGAGAGGACCTGCTTTCGTCTTCCAAGGTGATACATTCAAGGATGGATTTATTGAGAAGGATTTCAAGATTAATGCACTCATTCTGGAGGACGTCAATCCGACTCTGGACGAAATCACGCAATTTTCTAGGCAGCAGGACGGTTTGGAAGAAAATATGGTAGACTTATCTATCATTGCGGAAGCATCCAGAAAAGCCCCCATTTCAGTGTTGCAACCAGGTGAACATGTCATCAGCGGGTGTACATGGTATAGTGGAGGAAATCGCACAAGACGTTGTTACAATCCCGCCTGTGGGAGTAGAGCTTGAAGGACAAAAGGTCGAGTTACCTGCACGGAGCGTCAGGAAACGCTTCAAGCCCGGTGACCATGTCAAAGTTATGACAGGTAAAAATGCAGACGAGACTGGTTTGGTTGTGTCTGTAACAGACAATGTGGTTACTTTTTTGTCGGATACGTCGATGCAAGAAGTACGCAGCCTCCTTGTCCGCATTCTTGCAAATCATGACGGTCTTTTCTCTTCAGGTCTCGGTATTCTCTAAAGATCTTCTTGAAGCTGCTGAAGTCGGCTCAGGAACAAACGTTGTTGGAGATTATGAATTACATGATTTGGTCCAACTTGAGTAAGTGTTGTATTTTGAGCGAGTGATTCTGATACTAACAACATGCAGTTTACAAACAGTCGGTGTCATCTTCAAGACAGAACGTGACTCCTTCGGGGTATTAGATCAAAACGGGCAAGTCCGTATGGTGCAGCCCCATCAAATCTCAATGTGACGCGATTCCAACCGCGCCATTGCGACCAACTCCAAGGGTCATGAGTTACGTGTCAACGACAACATGAAGGAAGTTGATGGAGAAGTGAGTTTTCTTCATTTTTGGTGGTCAGAATATTCATGTCCGTTTTTAGGGTCGGAAAGGTCGTGTTTTACACATTCACCAATCATTTCACGCATTCAGATCAGAACAAAGGAAGTGGATACTAAGCAAGTACGACCAAGTATTGCTAGAGGAGAAGAATCAGGTTAGTGCCCTCATTCTAGATGGTTACGGCCGAGTCTCTTATACTATTTGAGAGCATTATTAATTTATGGTGGTTCCTCAGGACATCAATAATTCTGTTTTTGAACAAGATTGACGTCTTCCAGAAGAAGCTACCCGAGGTTTGTCTTTTGGTCTCTGCGTGCCATGTACCATTCTGAAGTCATTTTTCTTCTACAGCCTAATGCAGGCAATGGACACCACAAACATCAGACTAGTATTCGCAGCTGTTAAAGAAGAGTCAAGTCAAGGCAGATTGTGCGGTTGTCAAAGACGTACGGATTATGGTGGATTATGCTCCTGCAGCTATGTCGTTGGAAGATAGGATAGCATCTTAGGGAGCCCTTAGTAGGACAAGGTAGCACCTAGCCTAGCATAGAGTACCTAGCATAGAGTATCTAGCCTATAGGGTAGAGTACCTAGGGTAAAGTGCCCATGGCCAAATAAGTTTAACCGAAGCGCAGACTCTTATTACTTAAGCAACTCGTCCTTTTCCCTCGTCTTCCTCCATGCAAGCCCTAACGTTCCCATAAGTTTACACACATATGCATTCCCAACTTCCTAAGGTTTTTCATTTTCTCAGCTTGGTCCAAGAATTGCATATTGGTTGCACAACAGAAACAGTAGAAGATTTTCCCAAACTACCGACTTGTACGAGGAAGATTGTAGATTCGGTCAGGACAATAATTTCTTCCTTGGCCCAGATTATGCCCAGATACTCGTTGAAAGATGCACAGAATATGTCTTTCCAAGAAACGAACGATCTTTTTTTGGACAAATTTTCTTTAGATGCCTCTCCTCAAGGTCTAACTTTGCGCACCTACAAGAAACTTGTACAACTGCACAGGTCTACTCTTCAGGTGTTAGACTGTCTTATGCAGCTCCCCCTCCTATTCTCTGCCCTTAAAAATCTGTCTAGGCATCATCGCCTAGGTGAAACCAGCTTGCTACGAGTTCTCCAAAATCTATCTCAAATCCAACAGCTTCTCAGAACCCAAGGAGATCGAATTAAAGCTGTAATATGGGACCTTACGGAGAAGTCTCCTGAGAAAGCAGCATATATACTTAATTGCCTGGTGGAGGAGGTGAGTGGTTAGAAACAACATAACTTCCTTTCGCAACGGCTACATACTGAAATTGTTCCAGGCAACTTCTCAGAACTTAAACTTCAAACGCTGCTTTGATTTTTTACGGATATCTGATCTGCGGACTCTGTCTCCTAAAGATTGGCTCAACAGAGAAACCATCAACTACTTTATCAATAAATGGTGCAGAAATTCAGACACGTTGGGTCTCAGCACCTACTGGGCAAATACGTTCCTCTTTGAGGATAAAGGTTGTACTAAACCTTTCGACAAGTTCGACAACAACAGCAAGATGGTAAATGACCTCAAAATGTCCATACAAAGGAGGGAAGTGAGTCTGTTTTACACTTTCCCTTTGTGTTATAGCTTAAGAAGGGTTTAGCGTGATCTAGATAACCCCAGATGGTCCAAAATATATATCCCTATCAACAACGCTCAGGAAGCACACTGGTATTGTGCCAGTATTGATTTTGACCAACATACAATCGAGATACTTGATAGTTGGGGTCCTACCTTTCGAACTAACCAGAACAAGCCCTTGAGACAAAAGAAGCACACAGCTCTCTTAGCCGTACGTTATTTTCTCAATCCAAGGAATCCTCTAATTGCTTTGGTTATAGGTCTTGATGTGGGTAACCGAACGAATAGCAGAGTACAGAGGGGAGATAGTGGTTCTGGCACGTAATCCTGGAACAGATTGGTCTTGCAATCCGCATGTTGAGGTTTCTTTTTCTCTGATCACAGTAGATTGTTACTAATTGTTTGCAGGTCCCCCTGCAACCCAATGGCTACGATTGCGGTATACACATGTTGTGGCATTTATACCACATTGGCAATTTTGGAAGTATCAAGCAAGACCTTAAACTTCCTGCACAACATCGATTTACGGAAAACATGGTCGGAAAAAGGTTGAGGTTGGCACAGGAAATTCTGGACCAAGCAGGCTTCAGATTTTAAGTTTCAGATCTATGTACTTTGGTAGGACTTTGGTTATCTTCTACTTATGTATCCCAAACTGTATACTGTCGCCTTTGTTCGAATATGTGTTTGCTCGAATATGTGTTTGTATGTATTTCGTCATCGAACTTCAACATACTTTCACATGCTAACCTTCCCCTCTCTACCACCATGGCCAAAGCTCCAAATCGTAAAACTTCCTCTACTTCTTCCAGAGTAACTAGGGGCAACCCCCAATCCACTCCAGAATCTCCTAAAAAAAAACCTAAAAGCAAATCTGCTGCGTCGAAGGAGAAGGAATCGGTTTTGGGAAACGCGTTCGCGTTCGTGTCCCGAGGAGTCCATAAACCTTCTGCGGTCGAAGCCTCTCCTTCTCCCCCTTCTACTGGGAGTAAAAAAAAGGTCTCTTCAGTTGCCAATACCAGGAAGGGAAAACCAGTCACCAAACAAGTGACGAAACAAACTTCGACTAAAACAATGCCCAAGGCCAGTCAGCTGACTCCCAACGACTATTTTACCACCCTCGAACAAAGTGCCAAGAAGACAACCTTGGGTAAAGGTATTCCTCTTTTAATGTTGTGATATTGTATGTTGAACGTCATTTATCAGAAGGGAAACCTAAAAAAAAGACACCGAAATCCGATTCCAAAGGTAAATTAGCTCTGCTCTGGATCTTACATCTTTCTACTTATCCTCACCTGTCACAGAAGTTATAGATCTAGATGATGACAAAGAGACCATGATTAACTCTTTCTCTAGTACTTCGACGAGGAAGGGACCTACTAGTAAGACATCGACGAAGAAGGGACCTAATACTACATCAACAAAGAAGGGACCTAATACTACGTCGATGAAAAAGGGACCTACTAGTAATACGTCGACAAAGAAGGGATCTACTAGTGGTGCATCAACAAAGAAGGGACCAAGTGTTAATCTTTCTCGAAGCTCTCATGACCAGGAGTCAGATGAAACGGACGAAACTGATGACGAGGGTCAGTCTTGTAGTCTGTCTCTAACTTGATCTCACTGACGTTTCGAGTAGACCACATGGTAAAAATGGCCAATAGCAATTCAGATGAGGATGAAGACAATATCAGTATGTTGGATGCAGCCAGTAACGATGGGGATGGTGATTCCCAAGAAGGAGATCAGGTAAATCTTGTTTTTTTTTTCTATTCCACTTGAACGGGTCTTCTACTTTGTTCTAGATGGATGTGGAAGATGTTACTATCCAGCCCATAAGCAAGAAGGCCAACAAGAAGGCCAACAAGAAGAGCACCAGTACTAGGCCTTCCCAAAAGGTGGCATTGGGAAGCTTCTCCGCTGATCAACGTAAATTAGCGGACTACGGTAAAAAGATCGCTCGAATGGGAACTTGTCTGGGGGGACTTTTTCTGGAAGACCGTGACGAAACTTGGACTCACGTTAGAACAGCTGTCAAGGGAAAAGGTGATCCAGTATTGTTGGCTACCTTTAAGAGCGTTGAGAGAGATGAACGTACGTTGAAAAGAATGAAGACATATGTGAGTAGTGTCTCTCACCCTCTAGGATCTACGAAGATAATTCCTGTTTTCAGGTTGGCTATGGGGTCAGGGCTGTACGTTACCACCTTAAAAAGGTTGCTCGGGAGATGGTCCTTACCTATTTTGGAGTCTTGGGCAATATAGAACTCCAAAAACGGGTATATTCTTAATTGGTTTGAGAAACCTTCTTCTGATGCCTCTGTACTAGCTTGAATTGATGGGGTGGCTTCAGGCCGGGCGATATTATCATTTTGGTGATCTAGATATGGAGGTGATTTCACTCCTCGCAACCCTCTGCTTAGCTGCTTACAATTCCGTGGTCTGTCAGAAACAAACCTACAATCTGGACGCTCCTTACCAATGTCCCATTATACCGCAAATACTCTGTGCTTTTCTCTACACTGAGCTCAGCACAGGAGACCGACCTCTTCTAGCTTATCTGAAAGAGGTCAATCGTGTCCCGATACATCTACTCGCAATGGTAGTCACAACCGTATGTTTTCTAAACTTTGTACCCCTGGATGTTTCTTCCTGGCTTACAACACCGTTAGATGTCTCATATCTTTTCTGAACATCTCAGTGCGACTAACCTAGTTGTAAGTAAAGGTTCCAAGCTAGATTACTCCAGCAATAATTCGAGCGATGAGTAAATTCTACAATTTTTTTTTTTTTTTTTTGGTTCTTACGGTTCCTTATTTAGATATTTTTTAGTCTTGAAGGGCCTTCAAGATCTAGAGGAGAACTCCCCTGAATATACAAGAATAGTGACGAAAAACATTTGGTTCCATGTACAGTAAGTTTTATTTTATTTTTAGACAGACGTATCTTGTTGCTTAAAGTTTTCCAGAATGAACAGTGGCGGTCATGTACCTAAGGAGGTTTACGATTACAAGCGGTTGGAAGCTGTTGCAGCAGAGATGGTTGAGTACAATTTTGTAGAGGAGGGTATGGATCAGGATAACCAAGGTGACGAAGAGAAACAGGAAGAGAAACAGGAAGAGGAACAGGAAGAGGAACAGAAGGAGGAACAGGAAGAGGAACAGAAAGAGGAGGAGGAACAGGAAGAGGAGGAGGAGGAGGAAGAGGAACAGAAAGATGCAGAGAGGGGTGACGAAGAAATGGGTGACGAGAATGAAAAGAACGAGAAGGATGACCAAGAGGTGGACACGGACGTGGATATGGACAAGGTTGAAGGCAACGATGTGGGAGAGGAAAACGAAGGGGAAAAGAGCATGGAAGAAGACGAAGGGGAAAAGAGCACGGACGAAGGGGAAAAGAGCATGGAGGAAGACGAAGGGGAAGGGGAAAAGAGCACGGAAGAAGAAGATGAGGAAACAGACAAGAAGACGAGGGGAAGTGGAAGGGGAAGGGGAGGGGGAAGGGGGAAGGGGAAGGGGAAGGGGAAAGGGAAGTAGACATTTTCAGGTATAGGGGTTGACGTGTAGGTGAGTCCTGTCCTTGTTTGAGGGCTAAGGGGCTATACTGACTTATAGCTAAAATACCTAGCTAAAGAATTTTGGAAAGGCAAAGGATGTCCACAGATAGGAGGTAGTATTAGGGGAAGCTAGAAGATTGAGCCGTAATGTAAATAAAATTGAGCCGTAACGTAAATAAAACCGTTAATAATAAACTGCTCTATGGTATACAAAAGCCTGAAAGCCCAAAAGCCAAATCCCAAAAGCCAAATCCCATAAAAAAACCAAAACTGGAACCTTCATTTGACGTCCTAAAGCTGATGAGGGTTATCCTGGGGCTGCTGAGGGCTATCCTGGGGCTGCTGAGGGCTATCCTGGGACTACTCAGGGCCATCCTGAGGTTAAACCCAGATCTATCATTGACTGACCAAGGGCTACCAAGGGCTCTCAAAGGGCTACCAAGGGCTCTCAAAGGGTGCCAGGGAATTATGAACCAAAGGAAGGGTGGCCATGGATGCTCACCTGGGCCATGGCCATCAAAGAGTGCCAGGAGTGCCAGGGTTCTCAATTTTCTTTCCTTTAACTGTCCCTGGCCTATATGTCTTTTTCCTGATGCACACACACTGTCACACAGTATAGTTCAAACACAAGTCAAATAACACACGTTCACAATTTCAGTGGGCAAATAACACAACACAATTGAATCACCAGTCAAATAACACAAGTTGTTCAAACAATATAGGGTGCTGTACCTGAAGGTATCAGACTTTGAATGTGATATTTTTGGTTAGACGTTCTTGGAAATACAAACTGGTCTGGTCAAGCTGGATGCCTAGATCCCTTGAGTGACCAGTAACACAGCTACATGTCCACAGTACTAATCTGCCTTTTCATCGTCAATACTTGACCCTATTTATACTACAGTAGATAAGAAAATATAAAACTTGAGAGTCTGATAAAATAAACTAAAATAAACTATTAAATGTCTTTGGCTGTTCATATCTACCAAAACATGATATAGTCCTACTCGATATGATACTACTTGGTCTGTGTATAATAATATATTGTTTCAGAATATTTGTTCTCTATGTTGTAGTTGATCAGACTTGATTGCAACCATTCAACTGTTCTGATTATTTGATTCTGAGGGTCATGATATCGGAACTTGCAGTGGTTCGTCTACAGCTTTGCATCTGAGTTATGATATTCTCAATGCTCTGCAGTGTATCAGCGAGACATCAGCCAATTCTAGGCTCCAATATCTACAGCTTTTATCCCTTGATCAAGGTGGCAACTCCTTTGCACCCTTTATGTTGTCAATTATTGCCAATCTTCAAGTCATGGATGTTTTACATGGGTAGGCAGTTATAATTCACCTCCACAATTGGTCCTTCTAGATTTCCATTGATCACTATTTGCATAGTTACTCCTATTCAAAACACAGCCTGATCAGTAAGTAGATCGTTATGTGGCACACTCTGTGGCAACTTGGCATCAAGCCAAAGGTTCAATTTCTGTTCGTAACACTTCCTCCTCCCTTTGGATTGTGTCAATATTGTACAAGTTGAGGATTCAAAATGCTGTTCCTCCCAATATTGGTAGGAACCAACATCAGTCCCAAGTCATTATCAAAGGTTTTGACAATCTCGAGACTAGCATAGGCCATAACAACTTTGAATGAATAATAATCAGAAGTCATTTCACCACTTCTAGTTTTAGTATCTATATTGCACTTTGACTGACAGGTTAGGGATCACTACAGTCCTCAGTTTCCCCTTAATAGTAACGATATCAGCACTCATAGTCACAATATTGACACTAAAAATGCGAGAATTTTTACACAGCATATTAGCATTGTACAACTTTCTTCCATATGAAAGATTGAGTTGGAAAGGCTGTTACGACGTGTTCATTTGGCAAACTGTCAGGATTATTCGGGCTAGCGGAGTCCCAGTTGCCGTCTCAACTGTTCGGATTGAATAGAATCATTGAGTACCGGACTTAGAAAAACTCTCTTTCTCATTGGCCGCCACTGACGGCATAAGTCTATGTGGTTGCTCGGATTGCAAACAAAGCGTACGGATTCCCCCGATTAATACCAATCCGCTCCCTAAGCAGTAGCTACTTAACAACCCTCCTCACTACTCAGTAAACCTTCGCAAATATTTTCTTTTATTTTATACTTACTCTATTTGGTTTCCCTCGTAGTATTTAAGTTACTTACGCTCTCGATGTACAGTATCGTCGTTATTTTACAGAATCGAGCCCCCGTCTTTGCACTATCAACATCAGTTACCGACAACAACTCCCGACATACCCTGGTCCCTATCAATATATCCAACAACTCCGATTGCGACCAATTCAAGCCACCATCAACATTCTTCCTGTCGATCAGGATCTTTATCAATTTATTTGATCTTGACGATCAATCACAGCTACCGAGTGGCCATACTGCCTAGCAGTTACCACTTTTTGGACCGACCACTCATCCCTCATCCAATTCTAACTACACAATCTAATCTAATCAATTACTTCAAGCTACTACAAGAGCATGGGAACCTGGTCCTAACATAATAACGACGATCCCCCCGCCTTCAGTATGGCTACACAAACCATGACGGAAACTTACACCCAACAGGACAACACCCGCTCTAACTCAACTCCATCTCCTGATCCCAACCATAACTCTGGATTTAGTACCCTCACTCCTGAAGGATACTGGCGTCGAGGATCACAACCTTGTCAACAGTCTGAATCTCCTCCTCGATCAGTCTTCCAGGGCGAAGGTCATACTTTAAGGTCCTCCTCAGCACCACCTGATAACCCTAAGGGCCCAGGGAGAAACGAGGGGTTCAACACCCCAGATGCACCAAGACCTCCTCTTACCTATTTGCCAACTCCCGAACCTATGAGACCGAGACCTAGGACTCGTATCCCTTCCAACCATTGTAACTACGAAACACTGGAGGAAGAGATAAGGGCCAGTGAAAATCTCGAGAGAACGGTAAAACGCAGGGGAAACTCGCTATGAGAACACTAGCAGCTATGAGCGCGAAAACACACACAACCACACAACACAAACAACACAAAGGCTAGTTATGTCAAGCAAGTGAAACCAACGTATGTTAGTTCGGGGGGTTCGGAGATAGGATCCTTTATCAAGTAACTTTAGAGTATATTGACAAAGTAGAGTATATCGAAATAAACTCTGATTCCTTCGAAACGAGTTGATTCTTCAACTAGATCACAATGTCTGATTTTAAATAAAATCCGACACTGATCAAAATAGGTTCTCAAGAATGCAACGCTTGGTATATCAAATGGATTCTATTTGTGTCTAACTCTACAACACTCGGGGAAGTAGGATAAACGGAAAGCTGTAATACTATGCACACGGGCACTAGCACTACGAGGTATGCGGAAATTATAGTCTCGGTAATCTGCTGTGTGGGACTAGACAAACACCAAAACAAACACCACAAAAAGTGAGTCTGTATAGGTATACGATCTAGCAAGTTTTGTATGCGAGTTGAAAGGACAGAACCCTTCAAAGGTCTTTGTAGCGATATAGGTAGTGTGTAAGTTCAAAGTTTCGAGTGTGGGGATGTGGGTGCAAATATAGGCAGTCAATGGGTCAATGGTTCAAATTCAAGTCAACACAATATGGATCAAACAATGGTCAAATAACAAGATCACAATGGCAAAGTTCAAATAACAAACAAGTCAATCAAAGGTCAAATAACACAATTTGTTCAATCAATATAGGGTGCTGAACCCGAAGGTAACAGACTTTGAATGCGATTTTAAGGTTTAGACGTTCTTGGAACTACAACTGGTATGGTCAAGCCGGATCCTTTATATCCGTAGAGAGACCTTTATCACAGCCGCGTTGTCCACAGTACTAATCTGCCTTTTCTACGCCAATCCTGAACCCTATTTATACTACTGTAAATAAGAAACTATTAAACTTGAGAGTCCGACAAAATATAATAAAAGAAACTATTTAAATGTCCTTGTCCATGCGCTAGTACCAAAACTGGGTATAGTCCTACTCGATATAGTACTCGGTCCGTGTATAATACTACATTGTTTCAGAATATTCGCTCTCTACGTTGTAGTCAATCGTACTCGATCGCAACCGTTCAACCGTTCTTTACATTTGATTCTTTGGGTCACGATATCGGAACTTACGGTCGCCCGTTCTACAGCTTTGCGTCCGAGATATGTTATTCTCGATCCCCGCAGTGTGTCAGTAAGACGTCGATCCACTCTAGACTCCAATATCTACAGCTTTTACCCCTCGATCAAGGTGGCAACTCTGTTGTACCCTTTATGTCGTCAATCATTGCCAATCTAGTGGATGTTTTACATGGGTAGGCGGTTATTATACACCTCCACGATCGGTCCTTCTAGATTTCCATCAATCACTATTTGCATGGTTACTCCTAGCCCAGACGTAGTCTGTGATCAGTAAGTAGCTCGCTGTGTGGCGCACTTTGTGGCAACTCGGCATTAAGCCGAAGGTTCGATTCCCGTTCGTAACATTTCCCCTTCCCTTAGGATCGTGACAATATATACAAGTCGAGCATCTGATATGCTGTTCCTCCCGATATCGGTAGTTACCAACATCAGTCCCAAGTCATTATCGAAGGTTTTTACAATCTCGAGACTAGCATAGGCCATAATAACTTTGAATCAATAATAATCCGAAGTCATTTCACCATATCTAGCTTTAGTAGCTATATCGCACTTTGACTGACAGCTCAGGGCTCACTACAGTCCTTATATTCCCCTTATAAGATACAATATCGGCACTCGTAGTCGCAATATTGATGCTTAAAATGCGAGAATTTTCGCACGGCGTATTAACGACTTTTATGCAAAGCCAGAGAAGTGCATGTTCGAAGCTGAGTCAGTCGAGTTCTTGGGCTTGATCATTTCATACAACACCCTAGCTATGGACCCAGTTAAGGTGTCTGCAGTCACCGGCTGGCCAACTCCACGTTCCATGAAGGAGGTTGGGGGCTTTCCTGGATTTGGAAACTTCTACCGCCGGTTCATAAAGGATTTCTCGAAAGTTGCCTGTCCCCTGTTCAACTTGACCAGAAAGGACCAGATTTGGGATTGGAATGACGAGGCCCAAAATGCCTTCATGGCACTCAAAGATGCGTTCACATCCTCCCCTGTGTTACTGATGCCTGATCACACTAAGCTGTACCATGTTGAAGTGGATGCCTTGGATTATGCCACTGGTGGAATTTTATGGCAGCAAGGACCAGACAACAAATGGCACCCAGTCGCATTCCTGTCAAAAGCTCTCTCAGAAACGGAAGGAAACTATGATATTCACGACAAGGAGCTGTTGGCTATTATACGTGCATTGGAAGCTTGGAGACATTATCTTGAAGGAGCTGCCCATCGAGTCAAGATCTTGACAGACCACAAGAACCTCGAATATTTCACCAAATCCCAGAAGCTGAGTAGACGACAAGCCCAAATGGCCCTCTTCCTCACTCGCTTTGATTTCACGTTGACCCACAAACCAGGAAGTCTCAATCATAGTGATCCCTTGTCCAGGAGACTTGACCATAAAGAGGGGGTGGAAATGGACAACAATGATCAAGTGCAGCTGGACCCGAAGTTTTTCAAAGTGCGAGCCACGAGACCAGGAGAAGTCACAGCGCTTGGAGATGCTGAACTAAGGAGGAGAATTAGAGAATATCCCACAAAGGACGCTGAAGTCATGAGTGCCCTTGACGTTATCTTGAGAAATGGACCATGCTTGCTGGCGAAAAGCCTACAGGAATGGAACTATGAGGATGGGATCATGTTATTCAGAGGAAAGATCTACGTACCCTATGACATCCAACTTCACCGCGACATAGTCCAGCAATGTCATGACAGCTTGACTGCGGGACACCCAGGTCGGTTCAAGACATACGAACTGGTTAGTCGAGAATTCTGGTGGCCCGGTATGTCTGTCTGTGTTAGAGATCCCCACGGGTGTATCCGTGGCACAGGTACCTGCAGGTTTTACCCGTGGGAAACCTGCAGGTTGATGAACCCGTGGATACAGTTATATGTCAAATACTCAACCTTTTTGCAAAAACTGAACATATGGAATAAGTTTACAGATAAATTTCTTAATGAAACCTTCTAGAAATAAAAGCTACACATTGAAAACAAATGGAAAATTAGGAAGTTATATCCCAAATACTCATGGATTTACAACCTTTTTGCAAAACCAATAACTCTGCCAATACTCATAACCAAAACATGCTTCATAAATGAAAGTTGAAGCAGTGAAAACTACCTTTATATTGGCATACTTAGCATAAATATTAAATAAAAAATGAAAAAGATATACACAAAACACATACAACAAGGTCAAATTGAATATTTTTTGATCCATGAGTGTTTATTTGCGGGTACCCGTGCTACCTGCAGGTTTGCATCCGCGGGTTGAGGATACCCGTTCCTACGGGTAGGTGGCGGATACAGGTATGAGTTTCAAAAATTTAAAACCCGCGGGTATGAGCACGGATATCCCGCGGATGTATCTGTGGGGATCTCTATTTGGAACAATCACCAATGACTTCATCACTGACCTACCTGAAGTTGATGGGTACAATGCAATACACACCATGGTGGATAGACTCACCAAGACAGTGGTTGTGACACCTTGTTGGAAGGACATTGACAGCAATGGTACAGTGGACATCCTGATCAACAACACATGATATGGTCTATGTTATAAAATGATATCTGACCGTGGACCACAGTTTGCGAGCAAGGTGATGAGAGGTGTCCATGACAAACTAGGGGTCACTTCGGCATTGAGCACAGCCTACCACCCGCAAACTGATGGAGAAATGGAGAGATATAACCAAGAGCTGAAACAGTATCTGCGGGTATTTTGTGACTACCGTCAAAACAACTGGGTGAGGTACCTTCCGTATGCTGAGTTCTGCCATAACACCTGAGTACACTCTGCCACAGGAAAATCACCATTTGAGTTGTTACATGGATACCTACCCCGTTTATTCCCTTCCGTTAATCCAACCTCTAACATCCCGAGTGTGGAAGAATGACTCAAAGCGCTGGATGCTCTCAGAGAAGAGTTGAAGGCTAGTCTGAACACAGTGGCAGAATTGATGAAACAACAACATGGAGACCACCTAAAGCAGGGCAAGAAGTTCAAAGTTGGTGATAAAGTGTTATTGGATGGAAAGAATCTGAAAACCACAAGGCCTAAAGCTAAGTTGTCAAATCGTCGCCACGGCCCATTCAAAATCACTGAAGTAATAGGCCCAGTGAACTATCGGCTGAAACTTCCATCATCATGGCGTATTCACCCAGTATTTCATGCATTGCTACTTGTGGAGTTTACCAAAACTGAAGCTCACGGCCCAAACTTCACGGGCACCCCAGCAGAGCTACTGCCTGAGGACGAGGAGTACGACGTTGAGGCTATACTAGACTCACGCCCGACGAAAAACCAATGCCGAGTCCAGTACCTAGTCAAATGGCTCAACTATCCAGACTCAGAAAACTCCTGGGAACCAGCATCCGGACTACGTGGAGTAACAGACCTCATTGCGAAATTTCACCAGGACCATCCAGAAGCATACAAAATCTGATCCTTTGACTACACTAACTTGAGACTACATCCACTTGGCCTGACAATGGCTGACATCTGGGACTCTACACCAGTGCTCCAGGCGCAAGCACATCCTAAAGAAGGGGTAATGTCACAAACCGTATCAATCCTTTTTCCTCCATCGAGACCCCAGACACAGTATTACTTCACCATCGCACCATCATCACAGAAGCCTGGAGTCAAGGCTGTTCAGATCAGAAGATAGAAGCAGAAGTCACCTCAGTTACCACATCTGCTTCTCCCATCAGTTACCTTGTTCTTTCCTTTGTTCCCTTCCATCAGACAACCCACAGCCTGTTCCATCAATACTTCGTCTCCGTGATACCTTGTCTTCCATATATCTTGTTCTCTACAGTAAAAGTACTCATAGACATTGTAGGTAGTCCCCCAGTCTGTTCACTTCATCTCTGCACCGTACGATCACCTACGCTGTATCGAGCCTAGTCAGCTTACTCAACTACTTTCTCCTCTATCCCTATCTATCCCTTCTCTCTTTATGTCTTTGTCTTGTGTGACTTGAGTGGCCTTGTCATTGAGAGTGATTGTTCCCAACAGTGTATCAGTAAGACGTCAGCCCATTCTAGACTCCAATATCTACAGCTTTTACCCCTTCAATCAAGGTGGCAACTCCATTGTACCCTTTATGTCATCAATCATTGCCAATCTCATGGATGTTTTACATGGGTAGGCGTTTATTATACGTCTCCACGATTGGTCCTTCTAGATTTCCATCAATCACCATTTGCATAGTTACTCCTAGTCCAGATGTAGTCTGATCAGTAAGTAGATCGTTGTGTGGCACATGTTGTGGCAACTCGGTATCAAGCTGGAGGTTCGATTCCCGTTCATAACAATTTCTCTTCCCTTAGGATCGTGACAATATATACAAGTCGAGCATCCGATAAGCTGTTCCTTCCGATATCAGTAGTTACCAACATCAGTCCCAAGTCATTATTGAAGGTTTTTACAATCTCGAGACTAGCATAGGCTAGGCCATAATAACCTTGAATCAATAATAATCCGAAGTCATTTCACTACTTCTAGCTTTACTATCTATATTGCACTTTGACTGACAGCTTATGGCTCACTACATTCCTCATATTTCCCCTTAGTAAAAGTAACAATATTGGCACTCATAGTCACAATATTGGCACTTAAAATGCGAGAATTTTCGCACAGCATATTACCGGGAGAGGGGTTTTGTTTGTGACATCCTTGTGGTGAGGGGGAGGATCTCGGAAATGAACATGTACTTGATTCAGGTTAGTGGATTGGTTCTGAGGAGCAGCCAACTGAGGTGCAAACAACTGAGCAGGTGGCCCCCCATTCCCTGTTTGAAAGGTATCTTGGAATTTGTTCATGCCCAGGAACCTTTGAACTGTTCAGTTGGGAAGTATGGCTGATAGTGATTCAGGCATGGGGATTCCCAAGTTGTTAGGCAGAGGAACTTGTTCATTCTCCTTTCTGTCATGTAAGTTTCTTGGTGCAGACTGAGATTGACTGGGTAGGACACTGGAGATTGAAGGAGGTTGCTCTGAAGGAACGTGGAATGAGAATCGCGAGGGTTTGTAGTAAGAAGAGCGAGGGACATAACCCTTTTTGAGCATGGGTTTGAAGAGTCTGTCTCCTACTTTATTAGGATCTTGAATGGCTAACTTGTATTGGGGTCTAGCTAAGAGTTTTCCTAAGTCTTTATCTCTCAAATCTTGACTGAAAACGGCTCTCTCCGACTATATCGTAGAATAAAGAGATTCCACAGCTTCCAAGTCATCGACTTCACCAGGAGCATAGCACACTTGGAGGTAATGCAAGTAAGTGTTCATTCTCTTAATCGCTATGGTGGTACGAGTCTGAAGAGCTTGCAAGGCCAATAGCGACACACTAGGATCATGGTGTTCTTCAAGGATATGTAGAAATTTAAACCTAGGGTCAAGAACGAGAACTGACCCCATAGACGGATTGCAGAAGCCAGATAGAGTTTCTAGGATTTGTACTATCCCTAGACTCATATATCCAACGGCCATGAGTGTGTCTGCTCCGACAGACCAACAGGTAGAAGAGTAATGATACATTGGATGATGAACAATTTGAATCAATGAGGAATGATCATAATAATTTTCCGAAAAGAACGTTGCGTTAAAACGCAGGGGAAACTCGTTATGAGGACACTAGCAGCTATGAGCACAAAACACACACACAACCACACAACACAAACAACACAAAGGCTAGTTATGTCAAGCAAGTTAAACCAACGTATGTTAGTTCGGGGGGTTTGGAGATAGGATCCTTTATCAAGTAACTTTAGAGTGTATTGACAAGGTAGAGTATATCGAAATAAACTCTGACTCCTTCGAAACGAGTTGATTCTTCAACTAAATCACAAGGTCTGATTTTAAATAAAATCCGACACTGATCAAAATAGGTTCTCAAGAATGCAACGCTTGGTATATCAAACGAAATTTTATTTGTGTCTAACTCTACAACACTCGGGGAAGTAGGATAAACGAAAAGTTGCAATACTATGCACACGGGCACTAGCACTACGAGGTATGCGGAAATTATAGTCTCGGTATACTCAGAGATCTCAACTGCAAAGTGCTGTCACTAAGCCGACCGCCAAGAAACTCTAGTTTTGAAAAGCCCAGCCACCAGCAACGCTCTGCTGATTCAGAAACTGTACTTTTCACCCTTACTAGTCAAGTCACTGTAGACAAGAACTAGGCAAAAGTATAAGAAGAATGAAACTTAATTAAGTGCAATCACAACACTGAGACTAGTACACAAGACGGAGATTAAATCTGACTTTGCAATACCGTGGACGTTTATACTGCTATCAACTGTAGACCACAGTGTCCCCGAGCGCTGTCACACTTAAATCATGCTATCTGGCTAGTAATCTGAATTTCTGGTATATACATACAGGCCTTTTATACTACGAGGAGGGAGATGGTCACAAGAAAAATACAGAAACAGTAGACAGTAGAGAGATCGAAAGATTTACATTTTTCTTTTACTTTATATGGTAATTTGGGAGGCAAAACAAAAATAAAACTAAAGTCCGATTTTAACATTTGTGCGTTCAAGTCCATATCCGTATGTA
Source organism: Dendrothele bispora CBS 962.96 (assembly GCA_004369135.1). Classification (NCBI taxonomy): domain Eukaryota; kingdom Fungi; phylum Basidiomycota; class Agaricomycetes; order Agaricales; genus Dendrothele; species Dendrothele bispora. The sequence goes on along the minus strand of ML179833.1, from coordinate 10,814 downwards.
AAATATCAGGTTAAGTTGAATCAACCTTTTTGGGTCGGATTTTGCTACATGTCGGTGTTGAACCGGCCCTGGCTATCCGCTACTATCGTATGACTCCACCCATGATAAAGCACAATTTTTCCGTGCATCCGGTATGACTCCATTGGATCACTTCAAAATCAGTTCTTATGATTGGCTAGTTGATGCCTCTACACATCCGTTTTTTACATGTCCACTACGTGTCTATCTTTTCCTCCAATGTATCCAGTGTTTATCAGCCACGGAAGCAAAATTACTGCTCATGTCCCCGTCGGATTTTACTGTATTCGCTGTCAGAACTTCCCGTGGATGCCTTTAGTTACCAATTAGACCTAGACGTCGGTCCGGTCAGATGGCAATAGCTTTCCATCAATCTGTTATGTCTGATTTAAGCCTATAAGCTCTTTCTTGCCAAGTCCGATATTGGACCTTGTAGCCGACAAGCCCGACGTTCAAGTTTTCCTCCTTCCCGTGGATATAACTAGAGTTATTCTATAGCTAGTAAGATCTGACTGTATCTTAATAGGCTTTGTGCAACATATTATTGAACAGATGCATAC
>ML179833.1:0-10226 GCA_004369135.1 Dendrothele bispora CBS 962.96 | reverse complement strand
GCCACAATTCCCTGGTTGATTAAGTACGACTTGGGTAAGGTCAGATTTTATCTGTGCACCTCTATAGGACTTTCATTACTCAGTAAGTATACTAAGCTCCAGTACATATAGCTCTAGTTTTTGGTTAACAGCTTGGGAACAGCTATAACCCTCAGTTTCCCTCAGTATCCAGGCTCAAAACTATGTTATTAACATAATTAATATCGGATTTCGAGCCTAGAACCGCAAAAGTGGCTCGTCAGCGTAGGCCTTAATAGTATCATATCTGGTGCTGAAAGGGCACACAGTATGTCTAGTTTCCCATCTAATCACGATGTCTCTTAAAATGTCTGTTTCCTCTAATGAAAGATCTGGGAAGGAACTCTGATGGGACACCATAATGGGAGAGACAATCCTTGTCATTAGGAGGCTCATAAGGAAAATGGAATTTATGACAGGAGGTGTGTAGAGGTTCATTGTATAGTCGCACTATTTTGTTAAATTGTAGAAGGATAGGAGGGCTGACTTTTGCTCTTACCTCCTCTTCCTCTTCCTCTTCCTCTTCCTCTTCCTTCTTCCCTTCTTCGATGTTCGTTCCTGCATGACTACCTTGAGTTTCTGACTCCGGCAGAGAGGAACTCAACAAGGATAGAGTAGATGGGGAAGTCTACTGGGAAGGAGCTGAAGCAAGCTTGCTTTCCTGGACAACTCCTTCCTCTCTATTCTTGACAGCGAGACACTGAGTGTAGGCTCAGCGGCAAGAAATACTCTCCAACCAAACCTAGCCTACAACTCAACTGGTGAGTTCTTTTGTTGTGAGAGGGTGAAACTCTGCTACTAGAGCACAACAGGGGACTGGAGACAATACAGATCTCTTGGTGAGAGACAGTAACACAGCAACAATGGGAAGTGTAATTGGAGCTGTGAAGCCAAGCTTGATGATTCAAACAAACAAGGAGGGGATGAGGGTAAAAGTTATAAAACTGTAGGTAATCTCTGGGGTGATCCAATGATCACTTTGAGCTCTGTGCTTGACTTGGGGAAATCTTGGGAAACTTTAAAACTAGAACTCTTTGAAAGAAACTTGGAAACTTGGCAAACTTGACTTCTTAGAAACTTTAGAAACTTGGAAAAACTTTAAAAACTCTTTGGAAAACTCTTGGATTCTGCTGTTCTCTTCTGTGACAACTGATGTCCCAGGAGCCTCTACTACAAAGACCTCTACGTCTAAGTGGTAAGAAAACTGGAGTAGAGGTATGTAGAGTACAGACTTATATATGCATGCGGAATAATTACCTAATGTGGTGCAGCAAATCTCTAACAAACAAGTCAATGAGGTCTTGTGACGTGGTCGCCAACAGATAGGTATGAGTCAGGGGAAAGGAATTGGACTGGAGACAGGAAGTGGGAATCTGACCGGACTATCAAAATGAGAGGTCAGACGGATCGAAGGGTAGTTCTACCTGCTCAGGACTAAGAGACTGTTAGTTGGTCGTCGTAGAAGCATTGTAGACATGCAAAACCAGATGAGTCACAAGTAAGCATGCCAGTGAGTGGGTCCTTGAGAAGATGTGCCCTTGAATAGGGCCTTGACGTAGGCTTTTGAAGGCGTAGGCATCCCCATTGGTGGGATGTCGTAGTGCTAAGACGACATCAAAGAGGGAGAAGTGGGACACACAAAAGGGAAATGCTGCTCGGAGACCTTGTCAAACTGCATGGTATCAAGCACAAAATTGCTTGAGGCATATTAATGGCTGAGGCAAGGGTTGACAATTCCAGAACATTCTTGACAGTAGCTGCTAGAGAATTGGGAGGCAACTTGACAGTTGAAGTCAAAGAAGGAGCAGAGAGAGGGTCCGATATCCCTGAATCAACTGCTACTTCTTTACCTTTTCCTTTGGGATCCATTGGAGACAACTCACTAGATCCAGATGTACCCTGCAAAGGACCAAGCTGAGTCATAACAATCTCAGAGTCGGCTTCTGAGGGTTTCGGTTTCCTAAAGGTGTTAAAGATATTGATGGAAGGGGTCAAGACATTGGATCTAGGTCCAGTCAAAGGAGCATGGACGGGAGTTGTATTAGCGTGAGCAGAAGTGGAACGAGTCTGAGGACCTTCACCCAAGATATTCGATCCTGAAGCATTCATATTAGAGGACTTCTTTTTGGTAGGATCAGGAGTTGAAGGAATTTGATGTGGTGACTCCAAGTAAGAATGGGACAAGAAAAAGCCCCCCAGACACATAGCAACAGTATAAATACTGTAGGATTAGTCAATAGCTTATGAGCAAGTGAAATGTACTAGTAACAAACAAACAGTTGGTAGCGTCGGTAGTCCACAGCGTAGAACTATGGAAAAAGGGGAAGTGTCAGCTTAGTTGGGAAAGCAGAGGAGCGTAGGTTAATCTGTATAAAGAAAAATAATAGTTAGTATACACAAATGATGAGGGAGGGCTAGAAGAGTGAAAGAACATTCATTCTAAAGGATGGTTAAATAATGAAACAGAAGAGCAGAAGGACACTTGTTCTGAAAAGAAAATTAGAATAGTGAAAGAGCAGATAAACGCTTGTTTCAAAACAATGCAGACACGGGAGTCCGCAGTACCCCCACCACTATGAAGTGTTCGTAGCCTGAATAGACTCCCATAGGTACTGATATGTGTCAACATATAGTACCTTGAACATCAGCGGAATGAGGAGGAAGCGACATCATGACGCTGACACGAGCAATCAAATACCTCAACAGGGAAGCAGTTAAATGGATGCTTAACCCGTACGAGGATATGAGAGAGAGAGAGGGAAGGACACGCAGTCCTTCTATTGGTAGAGGCACACAGTCATGGATCAGGTCAAGATTAATTATGTTTGTACCTATTTACAGTATGCAATACGAGTGCTAGTTATACTGAGCAGCAAATAGTGTGTAGGGTCACAGCGTAAGTCTTTACTTACATGAGTACAACGAGATAAGAGTAGAACTGGTTAGGTTCAAAGTACAATGCGAGTGGCAAAGTTAGATTGCAAGAATCTGAGGTACTTGACCTCTTTACAAGCAGTATTTATACTGTTTATGCTACCTAAAGTGGCCATAAACTAACCTACAAATGTAGCTACTAAGACAAGAGGTAAAAGTGCTACTGGATGGTTAAACTAAGGTCATAACCTAGACTTTGTCTAGAAATACGTTTAAGTCATTGATGAGTCATTATAAGTCATGACTCATATATCAACTTCTACAATACTAACTATTTATCTACCAATCAGATAGATTCCATGAAACATGTAAGTAGAATTATATAGCTGTCGAGAGCAGTTCTCTCAACACTCCCCCTCGCTGAGAACAGCGTAATTATTTAAAGATCATTCCTAAATTATTTCGACATTCTAGGAATTTATTAGTTAAAAGATTCTTCGTAAACATGTCGGCTATGTTTAATTCTGTTTTTAGATAGGATAATTGTATATTTCCTTTTTCTACTTCATCTCAAATGAAATGGTATTTTGTATCAATATGTTTTGTCTGTTTATTATTATAGGGGTTTTATGCAATGAAAATGGCACTTTGATTGTCACAATACAAAGGCATATGAGTTAAAGGATAGTCGATTTCTTTCATTAAGTTCTTATAGTAAAGAACTTGTCGTCTAGTGTCAGATAAAGCCATGTATTCAGCTTCAGTAGAAGATAAAGTGACAGTAGTTTGTTTTCATGAATTCCAAAAAATAGGTCAACCAGTTCATAAATTTGTTAAGTGATTTAATTTTGTCTTCACAAGCTTTGATCCAATCTGCTCTATCTTTAGGTGGTAATTTATTTAAATTCTTTGTTGAATTCCAAGTAGGTGGATCATAAGACACAGTGGATTTGAAAGATTGGTTCGAGATCACATTTGTCAACAAAAGTGTCATAAATTCTTCTCCCCCTTCTCAAACTAATTTTTCGAGATTCTCTTGATCAGGAGTCATCCAAGCTAATTTAGCTTGTTGGTTAGAAGGACCAGCAGGACCAGTATCTCGGTTGCAGGCAGCAGCATGACGATCATCAAACTCTCTGACACGTCTATGTAAAGTTTGTAAAGGGTCTTCTCCCCTAATACGTGCTGCATTTCTACATGGGCGTTGTTCATTTTGTTCATGCCAAGCATCCTGGTCTTGTGGTCTATTTGAAAATATATCTGGTCTCGGTGGTGTCTCTTCTCTATCTAAAGATTGTGGTTGCATTAATGGAGAATTTTGCTGTGAATCAGCAAGACGTTGCTGTAATTCATGTCTCTTTTGGTCCCCAACTTCTATTTGTCAAAGTAAATCATCATAAACATCTCGTAATGGAATTTCTTGAGAGCTATCTGGGTCTCTCATGTCATTCTTATCAAGAGGTTGATCGTTCTTGGGTATATCATCAAAAGAACCATCATGTGACGATGAAGGGACAAAAGAAGTATCATCGTCATCTTCTCCAAATTCCCCCCAATTAAATGGTATTTGGTTATTGTTTGGATTTTTAGGTTCAAAAGGTGGATCAGAAGAGTCTGATGACAAGATATCTCCATTAGTACTAGTATTATCTGGTTGAGTATTGTGTGGTATATCAGGTGGGTTAGCTCCCCCTGAATTAAGATCATTGGACATAGTAGGAAGATTTGGTATCTTGTTATTGGAGCATTTTAAAAGCGGAAACCAATTTTCAACAAATACAGCCTAATTGGCTTTCATTATTGAATTGTCATTGCGCATGAATAAATATCCTTTGGTTCCTTGATCATAACCAATAAAAGTCATTACTTTGGACTTTGGGCTAAGTTTATTTTATCTGCGTTCTTCATGAATGAAGACATATGCAGCACAACCCCAAGTACAAAAATAAGATATGTCAGGTTTAGAATGTTTTGGCAGAAAATCTTCTATTGGAGTTTTCCAGTCTAGACATTTAATCAAAGTTCTATTGTAAATGAACATTGCTGTATCTGAAGAGCATTCCCACCAAGAAGGTGAACATCCTGCATGGTGTCTTATAGCTTCAGATTTGTAAGATATGGTTTGAATAAAGCGTTCAGTACATCCATTTTGTTGATGTACATGTGGACTGGACATTTGTACAGTGATTCCGCATTCCTCAAAGTATTTCATGAATTTATTTGATGTTAATTCTCCTCCATGGTCAATTCTGATGATTTTGATTTCTTTTCCAGTGTTCTTTTCAGTCCAGACTTTAAAAAATTTAAAGGCTTCAAAGGCATCAGATTTGAGTCGAAGTTTAATTGATAAGCCATAAGAGGATTTATCATCAAGAATAGCTAATTGATATCGGTATCGGTGATATGATGATACCGAATTTCCTTTTAAATCCATGTGAGTTAGACCTAAAACTTCGGTAGCTCTGGATGTGGAATCAAGATAAGGTTTTGATTGGGCTTTTCCCAATAGGCAACCTTGACAAGGTGGAATTTCTGATGGAATTTTGATCTTTGATTCTGGACCTTTGACATTATTGGATATATTGCACAGTACATTATTTGATATATGGCCAAGTCTATTGTGCCAGGTTTCATATGTTTTCGAAGTAGATATTGCCATGTTATACATGGCTCATTTCCCATTAAGCAAGCTAGGCAAAATTATTTTACTGTGAAGCCAAAATAAATTATTGCCAGTATGCATTGGCAGCAAGGTCATAATGATCTTTCCATCTACTTTGCTCCAAACAGTGGTAATAGGAAGTTCTAGTGTAATGCCAAAATTTCTCTGATTTAATGCTCTCGCAGAGAGCAAGTGATGTGATCTTTTGGGATGATAATACACAGGATATAGTTTTATTTTGTGTGCAATTCCTTCTGTCGTTAAGTGTGAAATTAAAACAGTGCCAACTCCAGTAACTGGAGATAATTCATTATTTGCTGTTATCATGTGTTTGTCAGTTTTTAGCCATTTGAACTGAACAAAGTCGTCAATAAAAGGTGTTAAATGACATGAAGATCCAGAATCAGGAATCCAGTATGACTCAGGTTTACATGTGCAATTTTTCTGAAAATTAGTGCATGATAGACAGTAAACAAACCCATGACAGGGTGCAGGTGATACATTGTTAATATTTAAAAATACAGCGTCTGTTGTACTATTTTCAATACATGACAGCACAAAAAATTGTCTATCAAAGCGTTCAACATAATTACAGGCCTTCTTGCTGTTCTTCAGCTTCAAGGTGTTGTTGATGCACTGAGAAAAATTAAGCACATGAACTCAAATATAATGAGTCCATACCGGCTTCATGAACGGTTCTGGCTCTATGTCCTATGTTTCAAGCTCCAAAATATCGGCTGCCACCAGGGCTTCTTCCGTCAGGGGCTTCATCCTTGAAATCTTCTCTGAAAGGAAATTCATCCTCAGATGAATCCAAATCAACTTCTATTTGTTCCATGTGAGTTTAGTTTGAATCAGATATGAATTCCACATCAGAATTTTCCACTTTGATGTCCCGCATGTGATCTACTTCAATTTTGGGTTCATGATGATGTTGTTGGATAAAATTCTGAGGGATATGGGGTCAGTTGGTGTGGAGTGCAAGGATATCAGTGATTGGATTATGTTGAGCCATTTCTTATTCATCCCAGAGGTCCATTTTGTTCTCATCAAGAGTAATAGGATTTCCCTGAGTTCCAGAGCGTCGGACAAGACTATCTTCTCTGAAATCCATCATTTTTCTTTCTACCCACATTTCTAAAGCATCTTGTCTTACAATAGCAGTGAGATCTCGGAGATCTGCATAATGTTGTTCATCATAATTATGCATAACAACAAGGGTGGTATCTTTGAAGAGTTGATTGTAAATTCCATCTGCAGAGTATGCATCAAGTTGTAAACAGCGAAGGTGGTGAATAACAATTTCAGGAAGGATAAGTTTGGGTTCGTTGTCACCTTCTCATCTAATCCTTACATGAATTTCTTGAATTCGACAAATTGCAAAATGAGGAAGTGCATCTTTGGCATTCCTGAGAGTGTATGCAGCTTCTTCAAATTGGTCATCTTGGATCATTTGTTGAGCAATTTCATCTCCAAGACCAGCACAAACATCAGGAAAAGCACCCCTATCCATGGTTGCTGAATGGGATCCATACGTATTCCTCAGTGGAATCCATGGATATCAGTGGGATCCATGGGTATCCTCTGTGGGATCTGTAGGCTTCCATGGGAGCCATGGAATCCATGGAATCTATGGTTTACATGTACTCCCCTGTGGATTCCTCAGTATATTCCTCAGTGAATTCCCCAGTGGATCTTGCTGGAACCTGCAGCAGATGCCGGTGGACTCCCCCACAGACTCCCACGGATTCCCACGGAGAGCCACGGATAGCCACGGAGAGCCACGGAGAGCCACGGAGAGCCACGGAGAGCCATGGATAGCTATGGATAGCTTCATTCACATGACGTGGTGCTGGTGGCAGCACACTCTCTTTACCTGTCTGTTTGTGATGACTCAGTGCTAGGATGCTCCCTCATTCTCATCTGAACTAGAGGATGGCAATTCAGATCCACAATTCCAGTTGAAAAACCTTGGTCCCTTGTAGTGTGCATACACAAATCTTGAATTAAAGAAATGCTACAAGATAATAGAAAACTGCTCCATGTCTACAGGCAAGTATTATTTTATGAGTCATGTATGAAATATTAGAAAACATTGTAGTAAATTAAAAAAAAAATGCGACTTTTGAGTGTAAATCTCAATGTTTCACAGTCAGTTCTGCTTATTTGGTGTTCCAAATTAGTCAGATAGATGGAAATGGACTGTTCATAAGGTCCTGGACTCACAAAAAAATTTATTGACCAACATACGAACAAAAAAAACAGAAAAAAAAAAGACCAAAAGCGAAATTTTCATTGAAATCTCAATATTTCACCATTGGTTTTGCTTGTTTGGTGTTGTATATTGAGCAGACAGTTGAAATAAACTATCCATGAGCTGCTGAGCCCACAAAAAAATTTATTGACCAACATATGAACAGAAAACACAAAAAAAATCGGAATTTCCATTGATATCTCAATATGTCACCGTTATTTTTGCTTTTTTGGTGTTCTATATTGAGCAGACAGCTGAAATAAACTGTCCATGAGCTGCCGAGCTCACAAAAAAAATTTATTGACCGTCATATAAACAGAAAAACAGAAAAAAAAACTCGAAATTTTATTAAAAAATGATAAGTGTGATGATTGTGATTGTCACGCAAAGGTGTGGCGATGGCGATCGTCACACACAATCGTCACACAGAGGTAGAATATTATGTCACATGAAAATCACGTGATTGGTCATGGGTGCTCAAGTGATGATGTCATTTTGCAAAGTGAAAACGATAGGTGCTGCTGTTTTCACTTTGCAAAATGACGTCACTTTTTTGAGTTTTTTTTTGCACTCAAAGTCTGCCATTCCGCAGATTTACAGTTAATCTAAGAACATAAGGTATCAGAAAGAACAAATAACTAGTGCTTCTAGTGAAAATAACCAATCTTTTCAGTATACATTGTTTTTTTTCTACCTAAACTGTTGCAGTAGCGCTATGTCAATACACCATGAAATAGGGGTTAAGCGCTGCTGGCTACTTACGTATGTACTTACCAGTTACTTACCGGTTACTTTTTCTCTTCTCTTTGTTTCAATTAGTACTTAGATACTAATACGCACCTCTGTCTTCGATACAACGAAGCAGAGGTGAGCCACTTATTTTTATTTCTTCATTTCTCGTTATTGATATACCTAGATTTACTGTTTGTATCACTTATATTCTAGGTATTTACATTTCTCTGTCTTCGATACTACGAAGCAGAGATTTACTGTTTGTATCACTTATATTCTAGGTCCAAATCTCAACAGGTTATGGGCCTTTACGTCGCGTGAATCACACCCGACGTTGGAATTTGAGACCCTATATCAAGTGCCACCGTAGTATCTTTCAGCAAGAACAGTTCTTGCTCATTGTCAACTTCTTTGTCTTTGTGCCACTTCTGTGTATGACAAGTTCTACCGAAGACACTCATCCTTCTACTCCTGCGTCAATCGTATCCCTATTGGATCATCCTATAGTCATCCCACTTCCCTCACCATCTCTTTTCAAAGTCGAATACATGTCTACCCCTATCGTCCAACACCACTCGGCCCTCCGTCTCTATTATTTCACTTGACACTTCTCTATTCAAACATGACTCCCTATCTAAAGATCAGAACCATTTTTCCTCGTGGAAGCGACAATCCATTCAAACTCTACGGATAAATCAAGGGGCTGATGGATATCTTGACGGCCGTATTTTGTGTCCGAACGCGGATACAGAACCTCGCACATATAGCAATTGGAATGCAAATAACGGGAGCATTCTTGGTTTCATGGGCCTGGTCATTGATGATGCCGAGCAGGAGATTATTGAGGGTGCAAACACTGCTCAAGCTGCTTGGACCCTCCTTACGCAACGTCACGCTCAAGAGGGACCCGTCAAACAGGTTTAACTGATCCAGGAGGCACTTAATGTTCGATATTCATCCTCAGAAAAGTACTCAACTCTTCTTCAAAGCTTACCACTCTCAATAAGCGTATTTGGGACATGGGTTCCCTTAGTTTGGAACTTTTCCTGTGCATAATTATGATTAATTCTATGTCGAATGTTCCTGACCTCCTTGCAACTTGCGAGAACGTTGCTCAACAGTTTGCCCAGTCTGACGGGACCAATCCCAATCTCACGAAGAATCCCACCACTCGAAAGTATGATTCTTCCGACATTAAGTGAGCACTCGACATGGCCCAGGGCCTTGTCGATTCGGATTCGAAGACCACGGACATCCCTTTGTCAGCTTGAACCTCCCAGAAAGCAGCGTCTTGAGGTCGCCCAAAGTGCTCTAACCCTACTTGTCCAAGGCCGATCGGTCACACGAAGGACTATTGTGTTTCTCCTGGTGGTGGCATGGCTGGAAAGACAATCGCAGAATTGAGAGACGCTCGTTTGAAGGATAGAGAGAAGAAAGGGAATGGAACTTCAGGAGAGGTGAAAAAACCCAATTACCACGTTGTTGAGAGCAACGGACAGGCGTATATCATTGATGTTGTTACCAACACTGTTCTTCGTACCATTCCCTCAGGTTCAGCTACTCCTTCTGATTCTACCTCCGATTTCGCTGGTCTTGCATGCGACTCTGTCGAATCAATTGATCCATCCATGATTTCTGAACCGGAGCGTGCAGAATATGAAGGCTGGCTAGCACTGGAGGAAGTGA